>PNEQ01079513.1:9347-35645 GCA_003012365.1 Medauroidea extradentata | reverse complement strand
TACGTGCATATAAGGCACTGGAACAAAGTGGGGCAAAATTCTTTTCGCGAAAAGTTCATGTATCTATATATGTTGCAATAATCTACAGCGTTTTCAAGGGTATGTTGACACAAACCACTTTCGCAATATATCGTCATCTCTAGTCATATGATCAGCTGGGAAAGGATCTGACAGATTTTATCGAGGGCGAAAAAAATAATATAATGAATAATCCAAACACATCAGGAAAATTATAGTTACACTTTAGGCATAAGTTCCCATTTCTCAAAATGAAAAATCATTACGATATAAATAACGATATATAAAAGCTTGTTCAACAAAACGGCGATACACCTCGATTAAATTGAAAAGTATTTCTACAGTCAGTGTTTTAACCGGAAATACCTTGTTCACTTTCAGTAACCTAGCTCCAGACATTGATCAAACCAGGAAATAATATCAATAAAAAAGTAATTACTTACAAGCATTAATAAACACGCAATACGCATTACTGACAACTATAATTAATATCGAAACAATCCCGTCCTGTAGAAAAATATACCATTATGGATAAAGATTTAAAAACAATCCTAAGATGAAAAATTATCAGACACAAATGTTTCATCATTGGTGATCCACCACTGAAACTCTTTCCATTAAGGATCGTCCCTACATAAATGAGACTTGAGCATCGGCTGACAGACGTACTCTTGAAGTGACGTATGGGAGTGTTCTTGTCTGAGAAGACACCCTGCGGGACGGAAACCACCGGAGAGATCTGTGAGTCAAGAAATAAATACAGAAAGCAGGAAATAAATTTAGCTTTTAGCCGTTTTCCTCACAAAAATATAAGTTACTGACGGGTATTTATACATGTATTTACAAAGAACACATCTAAGCTACAATAGTTAAATTATTTATTTCATAAAAGAATGTGCAAGTAAATAAATTCCGCTATATTATACTTCGATGAAATACCATTTTTTTAAAATAAGAGTACTGGTAATCTAGTATCAAGACTTCGACTGTAGTAACATAGATACGGCTTTTGCCGTTGTTTTAAAATCGCTTTAATGTCGTCGTTGCATTATTATTTGGAGAATAGGAATACACAAATCGCCCTGTAGTATTAACTAGATACGCTCCTTAAGTATATCTTATTTTCTTTACTTTGGCCTGTGTTATGCTGTAAGGTAGGTTATGTATTTGTACACAAATATGAACTCTTGCAATACTTAAAAATTTTATACTATTCCAATAACCAATGATAATGTCAACTTTAAACAGTGTCGGCGTTTGTGCTAACAGAGAGAAAAATTATGTTTCCTTATTTTCTACGCGGAAGCTGCCAAATATCAACGTGCAACAGAAAACAATTTGAGAACCACACAATGCCAATCCATTTTAAGTAGTTCAATGTGGTGTTACTCTAGTACAATGACTTTTTTAAAATTTAAACAACAAGATGAAAAGTTTTCAATCAAATGAAATCAAATGTTTATAAGATGTTTAAGTATCTCAAATTACCCAAATGCTACGAATTAAGTAATTTAAATTAACTGATTTTGCAATCCGTTTTACGATTACACAAGATAGGATTAATTAGATGTTCTTAGAATAAATACAAATATGTTATTCCTCTACGCAAAATTTAATTCAATAGTATAAAGGAAATAAGTTCAACAAAGTACCGTTTTCGTATGCAGTGCCGTTAAAAAGTTTTGTAAACCCTAGCGAAGTAAATTTCTTACAAAATTAGAATGTATGTAATACAGTCTGTAATATCTAAAACCGACTTTTGCGTGTATGTAAATAAAGTGTTTTTATTTAATGCTATTTAAGTAATCGGTAGGCCTGTACAGTTATTGTTTGCTGTACATTTTAAATAATCTATAATACCTATAAAGTAATATTTAAGTGTATGTACTTATCAATGTATAATATAATTATTGTTACATTTTATTCTAAATATCACTACAAATATCCAACATATCCAATTATAATAAATTATTCTAAAATACATTTTCGGAGATTAACGTGAAACTTAAACTACTTGTATTTTTCTAGTCCGCATCTGTTACGATGGTGTGACATTACATCAGTGCTATATATATATATATAGTAAAAACTCCCTCTTCTACTACTTGCATATTAAAGAGTTAACACAGAAGTGATTTGTTATGATACGTCTCAAATACTGTCAATGTTAACTTTACCTTTGCTTCAGTTAACATAATTCGGAAAAAGAAAAAACATTCCAAATGCAACAATAATGACTGCCATAATTACCATTTTAAAGTTACATTTTATCTCGGACAACAAATCAAGTGAGTCTCACGTTAATTTACTTACGTGTAATTTTGCAAGTGTTAAAAATACAATAAATATACATCGATATAACAATTCACACTTAAACTAAATCTACATAATATTTCAATGATTACTTACAAGACTGCCAACTTTACTTATACCTAAGCCACAAGATAGTGCTTAGTTTATTATCTTTATTACACATGAGACAATAAAACAAATAACTTATTTGCTTTACTTTGACCACAGCTTAGCTGAACGGAGAGCATGAGTCTTTAGATGGCGGGGTAGGTATATTTGTTTCACTGTTCTTTACTCCAACATACTTAAGCAGCATCAAGTACAAATTTAAGATTAGTTCAGTCTGATGATTAATAATGTGTCATTACTAAGTTCTCGAAACAACTTTAAACGTCTTCTTGAAAACCTTCAAGTCTTGTGGCTCAAGTCTACGTGTTAGCAATAAGGAAACTTATGTTACCAGTAATCTTCATACTGAAGTAGCTCTCCTGGTAAAACATCCTTCTTCTGACACATGGGTACAGGATTCCAGAGTAAAACATCTGTTTCGCGACTAACTCGTATACCATGCCTTGCCATAACTGAACACTATAAAACAAAACCGTTCTCTTCAATTATAATAACCATGAATTCCATAGTACACTTTCTCTCTATTCCACAGAGACTTAAGTTCGTGGTCACTGAATATCATGCAAAGACTGTTCATTGCACTCACACATTAAGACAATACATTAAAAAATATTACATTTCTGTCTGTGGCTTGGCGTAAGGAAAATAAAATATTAAAGAAATAAATGAAGTTTAATTACAGTGTCGGCAAACAGACATCATATAAATATTAAATCCTTAATTAACATTGAAAGGAAACATTATATTAAATAAAATAAAATATTCTGTGAGAGACGCCACATAGAGTACAATGCGGAATATCACAGTATATAATTACGCTAAGAACTCGAACACAAATAACACACGTGTGTGTGTGTGTGTGTGTATATATATATATATATATATATATATATATATATATATATATATATACACACACACACACACACACACGTGTGTTATTTGTGTTCGAGTTCTTAGCGTAATTAACAGTTTTAATGAAATTGTATTCAAAGTTTATTTGATAACCTCACTATTCAGTTCTATTAGTCACTCTTTCTGGTTGTTTTGGCCAAGCCTCTGCTAGCGTAAACAACGTACTAATAGATATACTGTAGGATATGACAACATTAATTGAAAACTTTCTTAAACTGTGGACTAAATACAAGAGGAAATTTTACGTGCAATTTTTCGCTATACAGCTTGATATAGAGATAATATTTCGTAGTATGGTAAAGCAGGCTTTCATTTAGACAGCAAGGTCTTTGGAGATGGTGCGACACATTATTTACGCAAGGACATATTCTGCGATAGGAATTGGGCCATGGTCTTGTTAGAAAACCACCCCAGGAATCGCCTGGAACGATTTCAGAAAACATGGTGAACATAAATCAAGATTATCTGAGTCGGTAATCAAACCCGAGTCCTCCCTTATGCGAGTCCAACGTGTAACACTTGCGACAACTCGCTGATCATATTTTAATTAAGAAGATTAAATGTGCAGATGACTACAACTAGTTTATTTTGAATATCACTATTTGCATAATTTTCTCTAAAATTGTACATTACATTTGCGTGGTAAATAATTTAACGCTGAAAGCACTAATCTATTACTGTAAGTTCTTTGAATGCAATTTGCGAAAATTAAACAATAGCAATCCTAGACAATAATTTTAGCCAAAGTTTTAAACAAACTTGTTTACAGTGTTACGACTTCTGAGGCAGAATCTCTGACGCCGGAACCTCGTGCCTTTAACTGCGGCGCAAGAGATCACGCGTAATGAATTAGTAATTTTGGATAAATATTTACTCAAAGTTGGCAAATACCATTATCTATGATTATCATTGAGTATTTTATCAATATTGGCTTCGAAAAAAGCGTAGAAATCAATTGATGTTTTCAGCGTTTATTTATCAACCACGCACTCTTAAGCGTAGCGTAGAGTTGTATAATTTCATCACGCAACTACAAAGGGGTAATATACGTGATTGAAATTAACAATTCTTGAATGAAATAGCAATTGTGATTCTTCCCTAAAGAGAGACAGAGATAAGCAGGACGCATAAAATTTACAGCGGTATGGCTTTGACTGGCTACACCGGAACCGGCGTACCACGTACACGAGTCCTCAGTTTTGACTGTTTTGATACTCGACCAATCGCACCGCCGTGTATTCAAGACGCATCAAGAACTCCCCTGCACGCCTGGAAGTGTCGGCGGGGAATCCTTTTGATCGTCGGCGGCCAGGCTTCGGGTGGTCTTTCGACGCGGCCTTCCTCTTTTTCCGGACGGCTCATTATAACTCCGAGTGCGTCCGTCCCCAGACCGCCTCGCCGTCTTATTCTGGCCCCTTGTCCTTTGTTCCGTCCCGTCGTCCTATCGTCCCTTCTTCTCCTGGAGAAACGACGCCCATAGCGCACATTGAGATCCTGCATCACGTCGCACCAGTATCTTGATTCCTCTTAGCATCACGCATCGAGTCTTGGGGCCCCGATGCTCCAGGCAGGGTGAGGGAGTGTGTATTCCCATCAGGACATGTGTGTCACGCATCGCGCTGTGCACGCGGCAGGAATACCAACTACGCGCTATCAGATGGCGCGAGGGTCTGGTCATGCCTGAGGGTGGAATGCCTTCTCTTCTTGACGGGATACCCCACACGCTGAACTATGACGACAGTCAGTCATTTCACTGAAGTGCTCTCTGTACGTTGACGTGTCACTTGCGTTTCTAACTATATCGTTTATTTCACTGCTGTCGAAGCTGTCCAATAAATTTCGAACAAAGAAACAGCTACAAATAAAATTTAAATATTAGTCAGCTCCTAAACTGTGTGAAGAGGTTCATCAGTATGTACGAAACTAAACAAATCCATTTTTTTCTTTCAAATTTTAATAGCATTATGAAGAAATAAATCCGGTTTTTCATGTGACCTTTTTTTCCTTGCGTTTACATCCTTTTGCGTGCTCTGCTTACTCTAAGTAACAAGAATGGTGAATCACCTGTTTAATTGAACTGAATGTAACTTAGAACCTACATATGTACACCACTACTGAGTTTTTTTATTTTTTCTCGTTTTTACCCACACTGCTGTTGAATATCTTGAGCTGTTGTTTGATACCCTACAATATTTACGCGTATAAGTATTTTCATTCCCATAAAACACTCGGTAATTCTTCATATAATTTATTTCCCCATATTTTTATTTCTGTAGCAATCTTCTCGTATCAAAGCCGAAAATTGCGTGGGTTTGAAAGCGATATCGCAAAGCACGAGAGAGCACACAAGAATACAATTTAACGTGTAAATCACTATCATTTCTCTCGCCAGAGCTTTCACTTACGCAACATCATTAGGATTCCGTGTTACAAACCATCCTGTGTTTTTCTTCAATCCTTTATGTTTAAAAATTTGGAAAAATGTATTTGAAAATATTACAAAAATGACTTAACTAAATACTGTACTATTCATAATGAGCATTTTGATAGACATACCAAAGCCTTCTTACTAAATATTAGCGATAGCACAAAATTTCAGTCTCATCATGTCAATAGGACTAAATTTCGTCTAGAACCAATTAAATCTAATTATATACACATATTATCAAAAAAAGTATGCTAATGTTCTAATTAGAGACATTGCGGTAATCCATCACGTTTTTCAGGTGTTATACAGAATTGGAAATTAAAAATAAAAGTTATAGCCTCTTAACAGGCAAAATTGAATTATCATTGCCATTTTTGGAAAGACATTTATAGCACCAGGAAAGTAAGCGTCACCGCATTATCTCGAGCTCCTAGACACTGAATATAGGCCTACCTCCTTTCAGGCGGTGTCAAAAATATTATAACAAATATAAACAAGTTAACGTGAAGCTGCCTGGTTTCAATGTTTAGTCACCATTCAGTTTAACAGTTTGGGGGAAACAATGTAACATTTAGTGTCTCTATGTTACGAAAGTCGGTAAAATTTGCTTATGTTTGTTGTTTAAACTGCTTGAAGCAGTAAATGTTTATATCTTTGGAAGCTAATGCCCTGTGCTATAATTTAATTTAATTTAATTTAATTTGCATTTGTCTTTGGGTCACGGACGTAGAAGAACAGGTCTGGACATTCGCCTGAATATTTGACCCCCTTGTTGTTTGGCTGTAGTTCACCAAGTTACCGAGAATATTGTGTTTTATTGGCGCTGATGTTAGGGCGGTCGGACTAAACTCCGCCCACTTCCTTTCCGCTAAGATAAACAATTTATGAAAACGTATTTTTATCAATTTATGAAATACTTTCTTTGCACACAAATTTAAGAAAAGGCTCCAGCAATCTTTATTTACTTTATAAATTTAACAATGGAAAAAGTGGACGGAGTTTGAGTCTGACCGCCCGGAAAACAGCGCCAAAAAGTACGGCATTCTCGGTAACTTGACAAACTACAGCCAAACAACAAGGGGGTCAAGCAAAATACATTGTTAGATAGGCGAGTGTCCAGACCTGTTCTTCTACGACCGTGCTTTGGGTGAATCAGTGTATTTTATGCTCAGTGTAAAATTGTAAAAGCTTCCCCAAATTTAACTTTATCTAGACGTATATTTTCTTGCGTCAGTGTAGGATATTTATTTACTCCGACCAAGCTATCGATAGTTGGGGAACGTTTTGTAGAGAGCTGATAGTTATGTCAACGAGGAGGAAAGAGTAGTGTAAACTAAGGAAAGGAACGGTCTTCGGAATAATTGGAAATAAACGGAAGAAAAATTATCACCTTTGATGGGATTTGATATTGTTTGTGAATTTAATCAACTAAGTATGATGAATACTGAAATTCAAATCACTGCGATGTTCTTGAGAAGCCTCAAGACAGGAAATATCAAATTAATTATGATATAAGAATATTTCGTCAAGAGGTTGGATTCCGCGACGCCCGGGAGGAAGAAGTTTCGATACCCAGAGCGGAATCGTCGTCTCGAGGGGTCCGAGGAGACGTCTGGAGTGGAGGTCGTCCTCCAGCTTGGTTCTATAGCCTAGTGAGGGCTACTCTTACTATGCTGTTCCTGGTCACCTTCCAGATCCCGGTACCCACGTTGGGAGACGTTTGTTAGCAAGAAAACTACCGGTAAGGTCAACTGCACGGACTTCAAAGAGGCGTACACCATGGCAATTCACGTTAAAATTTTGCTCACCGATATCGAGTATTTAATTATTAGTGCTACACAACACCCATAGTAGAACCCTCAAGATTTGGAGTCCAACATTGGTATTTGCAAGATGTCATAAGGAAACCTATGATAAATATCGTATTGAATTGCAGTGTTGTATCCCTTATCTATCAGTATTTTGATACGGTACATAGTCAGATCACTCCCCCAATCATCATGATACTAATTTTCACAATATTTTTTTTTTTTAAGATTTTCATTTGCACACCTTGACATCAAGTTAATTTAGAGTTAATTTGTGGAAGCTAAATTTCTATCAGCATATCTAACTTATCACACACTTTACCAGCTAAATTATCAGTAACTTCTACAATTCAAATTTATTTCTTTAATCCACACTTACAGTTTACTTGGTTGATGGTGCCGGCCCTTTTACACAACACATTACATACAAAAGAACCCCTTTAAAAATATGTGTTTGTTTATACACATGTCACAACAAACAAACAATTTTCTGCAATGAGGTAAGCTAAGTGGGCTTTACGTCTCGTCGACAACGAAGTGATTAGAGGCAGAGACACGCAATTTGGTAAAATGACAGAAGACGGGAGAGGAGTCGGCCATGGCCATCCAATAATTTGCCTGTAACAATTACGGATAAATATGGAAAACCTAAATCAGAATGACCGGAGCCGTGGGTCGAACCCGGATCCTCCCGAATGGAAGTTCAACGTGTTATCGTTTCGCCTGCCTCCCTCGGTCTACAATGAGGTGATGAAAATATTCCTGCAAAATGGCGTCTTATGGAAAATGTTAGACAATGTTATTGTATTTTCAGTTTTTGAGCCATAACAATTATTGTAATTATATTATCGAAATGTTGTCTTCAACAAAACACCGAATATATTCTTTGTAAACTGCTTGATATAAATCATAATGAAATATTTCATTAATTTGTCATACAGGACAGCTGCAAGAGAATTAATGAAAGTTAACCCATAAATCTCTTTCAATGATTCTGAATGACAAATTAATACAATATTTCATTATTATTCATGTCAAGCAGTTTACCAAGAGTATATCCAATGCCTTGTCGAAGAGAACATTTTGATAATGTTTCAATAAAACTGAAAATACAATAAAATTGTCTAACACTCACCCTCAACGCGAAGAAATTATCTATGAGTTAATTTCGTGATTTGGCCACTGTTTACGTATATCGTACTTTGAGGCCGTGAACCAATACCCTACGTGCGTACAAGCACTCGCAGACTCCCGCGCTACCTTTTAAGGTGAATAATAGTCACTCACTACACAGCAGCCAATGAACGTGTGTATAGTTGCCAGCCTGCCTAAGGCCACCGAGCGGTGTACACTGTTTAGGACGTTACCAAATCATTTGAAATCATCTCATCTGTCATGAGTAGGGACAGGAAAATTTCGCGATTTCAATGACATGCATGCTACAATCAACTATCATATGCATACTCGAGCCCGACAATTTGTCCATTAGTTGTTACTCACTGGGACAGCAGACAATGAACGAATAGACGGGGCTTAAGTATGCATAGGACAATGAATTATAGCGGGCAGGTAATTGAATTAGCGAAATTTTTCTGTCCCTAGCCATGAGTAGGGCCACGATTTTGTCGCGAAAATATTTTTGCCCCACTTTGTTTCAGTGGCTCACGTGCACATCGGTAACTCTGTTTCAAGGATATTGGCAACGTGTCTTTGTTCAGACACGTTTCTCATTTGACTGCACCAATCAGAATAAGATTATTGTGATTCCGTGCGTCAGTAATTTGCCAAGACAAGTGAGTGTGAAATCGTCCAATCACAGACGATGTAGCAGACCTGCAGATGTGCACATAACGCGTTGAAACCAAATGTTGCAAAAATCTTTTCGCCATAAAATCGTGGCTCTAGTCATGAGTGATGTCTAGAGACATGCAAAATTCGCGTTATTTTCTGACAGCTGACTAGACTCCAAATGATTATAGGCTCCCGCTGGCCGATATAGTCGTGACTTGCGGCGGAGAATGCTTACACGGTATAGAGGCCAATCTCTATACAGACGTAGCACACGTAAATGACAACACATAACAGTTCGTGGCCAATTGAATCGCAGATTATGCTCTGTTATGTATAGGAAAGTAAAGTTTAGTCTGCTACCAAATGACAACGCGAATTTTGCATGTCTCTACCTATTGGGTAAGTTGGACGATTATATAACCATTTGGTTTCTAGCCTGATGGCAAGAAATAACGCGAATTATGCATGTCACTAGTGATGTCTGCTTAGGAACAGCATTTAAGGCCATGCTTTTTTAGTTTCTATGGTTTTTGCTATTATAATTTTTTAAGCTAAAATGAGAGCAGATATAAAAAAATCTGTCTGGTTTTTATGTTTAAAATTGTTTTTGCCGTTACAGCTCATTTTTTCAAAGCATGAAATTATACAGTTTAGACTAAAAAGTAAACTAACCAGAATTTCGGTTAAATACATATTTAGCTTAAACCATAGTAAACATATAAGTTATTTGGAAACACGCCGTTGTGGTATTGCCGTATTGCAGAAGAACACACAATAAAACAAAAAAACAAAAAAAAAAAGGTAAGCCAAAAAGCTGTAGTCTTGAAAGGAATGTAGTCATATTCCAGAAGATGACACAAGGACAAACAACAAATCAAAAAGGACAAAAAAATTGATTCGTAAGTACAATAAAGTCGGTTCGAGAAAGACGACACCAAAAACAACAAAATACGGACGAAAAAGTAATAAAAACCAACAAAAATGGGGTGTGTGAAGAAGGCACCAAATGCTTGAACGACGACGACTTCCCAAATAACGAGTGACACAAATTGATGCACACAGGCAAGACTCAACACAGACAAAAAACGGGCGAAAAAATAGTAGGCTTCTCAAGACAACAGATGCTTGTGTTTTGGGAACTGGTATCTGTTCCCGTCTTCAGGCACATGTACAGGCTGAGGAACACCAGCAGACTGACTGTTTGTTATGTTTATAATACGAACTCATTGAAGGAATCGTTCATAGATCACGTAAAACAATTGTATGCACTGACTTGAAAAAAATCAGCCAACATGGAGAAGACAGTATAAACAAAACTGCCATACAAATTTTTGGCATCTGCTCTCGTTTAACCGTAAAAAAATAATATCGCAAAAAAATTGTAGAAAGTATAGAGCATTGAACTAAAGAGCATTACAAATGTGTAAATCCATTTCAAATTCACCACTAATTAAAGCATACCTTTCAGCTGCCGAAAATGGCGAAAATGTGTGTTTTTGCGGTCATTATTTTAGGGAAGTAATTCTTAACAGCAAAATCATTTCAAATGTATAAGCAGTGTATAATACAACGTTATCATTGATAATACGTTATAAATAGAAGCGTGAAAATTCGCGTTTTCTTTTGTCTCCAAACTAGAATTCCAGCAACTGTATGTTCGTGCCTTTATAAATTGGCCCGTGACTTATCTGTAGGACCCGGTAGTTTTCGCGAAAAGATTTTCGCATCACTTTTTTTCAGTGCCTTACGTGCGCACCTGCTGCTCTGCTATGTGGTCAGTGATTGGATGCCGTAACACCCAGTGTGCGGAGGTTAAACCCGCAAATTACAGACGTGATGTGTTGCATTCATACGTATACTGATTGGTAGAGACATGAACTTTTCGCGAAAAGAATTTTGCCCCACTTTGTTCCAGTGCCTTATGTGCACGTCTGCAGTTCTGCTTCACATATATTGGCAGCGTGCCTTTGAACTGTGACGTTTCTCATTTGACTGTACCAATCACAATAAGGTTACTGTAACACCACACGTCCGTGATTTGCGGGTAAAACCCCACGACACACGAATGTCAAAACATCCAATCTCTGACCGTGAAGCAAGTCTGCAGACGTGCACACAAGTCACTGACACAAAGTGAGGCAAATTTCTTTTCGCGAAAAGTTCATGTCTCTACTGATTGGCACAGTCTAATGAATAACGTCTCTGCACAAAAACACTCTGTCAGGATTCATTAACTTGAGGTGCAGGTACACACGTAAGACACTGAAACAAAGTGGGGCAAAAATCTTTTCGCGAAAACTACCGGGCCCTACTTATCTGACACTTTCTGCGGGTGTATTATGACCTCACGTCGCTAACTTGCGACTGCACGCAACTTTGCGATGCATCGTGGTTTAGACAGCAAATTTGTGACTAAGACCGTCCTCGTTTGCGAGTGTCGCTACGTTTTGCGAGTACGCAAAAAACTTTGCGACAACGCACTCTCAGCGACGGCAGTTCGCAATGCTTCTGTGGATAAATTTCTCTCTTTAAAAAAATTTTCCAAAATTACTGTTTACAGCGGCTGAAACTTTTCTTTCCGTGGTTAATTTCCATCCTCGATGGTAGTGCCGCCTAGCCTTACTATTGGGTAACAGTTTATATATGCTCCTCTAGATGTCGGTAAGAATTCCATCACAAAACTTAAGTTATTTTCAGCGATGCTGTATGCAAGGGAAGTACCGGTAGTGCTATTGTAACACATTTTTTAAAGTGATATACACTTAAAAAAAATTCTGAGGATCATTCTTTCAACGTAATGTTGATCTTCGTGAGAACACTAAAATATACACACGTACAAACAAAATAAATAAAAATTGGCCTTAGTAACTAATGAAAATTTACGCATCCATAAATAATGTGTAAATATATGCCTTTAGTGATGCTGAGTTAATATTGTAGAATGTATGGTTTTTCTATATTACAGTTAAGTGTTTACGTTTACGACACGAGTTATGCGATGGTGACATTATTACATTTGAAAGACCTGTTTTTCACCCAATATCATGTCTCCATAAAAGTTAGTGAATCTTCGTTTGAAAATAATGTGTTGAATTTAATTATTAATATTGCAAAAATATTGTTATTATTATAAAATACTACTGCTGGTTGTGTCTGCTAATTGTCTCGTAATTTCATCATGGCGGTAAGGACAACTTCACGGGAAAATTGTAATATATAAATTTTAAACATATAAGTAAGTAAAGTTACAGTAAATATAACTATAATTGACTGAATAAATGGACAGGGATAATTAATTAAAAAGTAAAAAAAAATCTTATCTGCAGATGTTTAGATCGATTTTACGTCCAAAAAGTAATACGACTGCAAGACAACGACGCTAATCTACATTCCAACATGACACTACAATCTTTTTACCTGTAAAATTTTACTCTTACAGTATTTCCGTGTTATTAATACTATCGCTTAAGTGATGCTATAATAAAGACTTTATTTACAGTTTTGTAGTTTCATATTTTTAAAATGTGAAAATGCAAACAAAATATCTATTTCGAATCATCATATCTGTTCGAAATCTTTATTTCTTTTACAGAAGTCGTGTAGTTTTTTTTTAAATAATCTGCAGTTTTATTCGTAAAACTGATTTGCGAATCGTAAATATTGATGTAACATATGTATCGAACTGTTTCTATACCAATTAATTGAATTACAGTGGTTTAAATATGTGAAATTATGGCAACTCAAGGAAAATTTCAGCCGTTTTATCTTAGAAATCCAGTTTGTGAGTCGTAGCGAGCCCTCGAGACGGCGTGCTAGTTTGCGACAGACTTTGAGAAGGCTTTGCGATATGTGTGCGTCACGTGGACAGTTCGCATAGTCGCAAAGAGAGAGATAGTTGTAATAGCTTTCATCGCAAAGTCTTGCTTAGCGTGGCTAACGATCGCAAAACTGCTCTGCGACGCGGCCGTAATACATCCGCTGGAAGTCGCTTAGCCAATAGTACAGAAGCAACTAAATGCAGACCCATATCACTGCGTCATCGAGCAGCCAGTGAGCAGATAATGTCTGCTTGAATACACACATGTTCCTGGAGGCTAGCCTACATGTCAGTGATCACGCGAATGTTGCCCCTCTCTAGTTACAATAAGACTAGATCTGCCGGCAAGAAGACTGTACGGCAGTTGTGACTTGCGCCTAGAGACCAGGATGAGGCGTGTTGAGCATGCTCTCTCGTCCTTACCGCCTCCGCGCTTCTGAAACTCGTCGCGCTAAACACGTTCATTCGGTCTCCTCCAGAGTGAATGCGAACTGTACTCTGGAGTCATGACAGCAGGTTTCTTTGAAGTCGCGAACGTTTTTATTTTGTTGTTTTCATTTTATTGTCCTTATTTTGTTCCTTCTTTGTGTAGGACTTCGTTTCATCCCGAAACCATTTTGTATTTGTATTACTCCTTTACAGATTTTATTCGTTTTTTCTTTCGAGATACGAAAGGAATCGTCAGTATGTCAAATGCCTACTGATAACTACAAGATTTTCTATATTAGTTTTTAATATTATTGTGAAGGTTTTCTGAAACACAGCAGCATTCGCTCACAATACGTGCATTAAAACAGTTTAGATTCAAATTCACGTAAATACATTTCGTGTTTTGCTTAGGTTTCAGACATTAAAGATTCTGAAGGTCTGTCTAACTAACAGTTACATCATTACTATCATAAAAAATTTCTGCGGATTCTTTGTACACGAAAATAAATTTTTCAAATTCAATTTCCCAAGTCTGAAGTTTTATATACTTGAGACCTGTTTGACAGTATCTTTGCACAACTTCAGAAAAAATACGCACGTAGCAGTTTACAGTACGTCTGCAGCAATTTTGCCCTTAGAGATATTCTAACATGGTAGATGCATACTATAACTTGCATGTCCAAAATTGAACGGTCGCCAGTTCAGGGTAAACTATGCACTTTGAATAAAAATGATTTTCGATTGCCTTTCATTCTGTTTATCTGGCGAGCTTATGCCACATACACGGACAAAATAAATGAATAAACATTCAGACACGGATATACTGACACGGTATGAATAATATCTCATATGAAAATTGTTACAATCAAGTAGGATAATTTTTGATGCACAGATGATAAATAAGAGGTATTCAAATGTACAATTTTGATTTTGACCTGTGCAGTCAGTACATAAATATAAAATTTGGTAGAATTAGGTCTCCTCAAAATTTAGTTGTACCACATGCATGTAAACAAAAATTTTCTATGTGAACTGCCTTGTATTGAATTGGTCATATTTATTTATGTTGGGTAACACTAACATGACGATGATTTGGTAATTTGTGTTTATTAATTTTAAGCTACAAAGTTGAGGAAACATTAACTGCAAAAATGCGTTTCCGGTAGAGACACTGATTCATAGTGGGAAGGGTTGACTAGTTGTTAGGCTTTCATATCTAACTTCTTTCGTTAAAAGTATCACTATTTGACTAGCATAACTATGGCTTTGGTTTACCGCGTTGATCTAAAACGTGTAAAATAACCTTCGACCAATAATGTAAGAAGCAGTACGCCAAACTGCCGTTTACCAAAATAAAGTAGTCACTTATTTTTTTTTTGCCCCAGTTAGTTTTATTGTCTTACGTGCACATCTGCAGCTCCTGCCGTTTACTATAATGTGTAGAGCCACTAATTTTCGGTAGTTTTTTTTGGTCCCAGATAATTTTATTGCCTTACGTGAACATCTGCAGCTATGCTTAATGGTTATTGGCAGCGTGTCTTTGCGCAGAGGCGTCGGAACACTTGACTGCGTAAATGAGAATTAGGTTACTAAGACACCAGGAGTCTGTGACTTGCGGGTAAAATCCCCAAGTCGCTGAGAGAAAAAAAAACATCCAATCACTGACCATGAAGCGGAACTAGAGATGTTTTCGTTAGGCACTAAAGAAAAATGGTGCAACATTATTTTTACCTGAAACCAGTTGCACTAATAATCTGATATGAAAAATATTCACGATTTTCTGGTGTATCTTGTCATTAACTTTTCTGACAAAATTATATCACCAAAATATTTTTAAGGATAATTTAATTCACAGCCTCTCTTACTCATTATTTCACGCCATCTTCATCTTCCTCATACAGAACAATATAAATAGAATCTAATTATTTTGCTACATGACTAGCCTTCATGACTAATATGAAACACAGAAATATCTCTGTGGTGGCCCACCAACACCTGAAGAAACATTTAGTATTTTCTTTGGTTTTCAGCAAACGTTGGCTGTGTAGTGGTAAGACCACGCGTGTTCCACCAATCTGAAAAGCGTTTGATTCCCAACGGAGACATTTTGAAAACTTTGCCGTTTACCGGCTGTTTTCCTCCAAGTACTTACATTACTCCAACACTAGCATTCCGTTGCTGCAATGGACGACTTGAAAAGAGGCGGAGCTTCAGTCAGGTGTGGGAAACAATTCCTATCTCCATGGATACCGCAGTCGAACATAACCTTCATTTAGCTGTTTGGCGTCACATGTCCCGGATGAGATGTACGTCAAGATTTGTTTGAAATTTGTCGTTTTTTCAGGTAAACATTAATCTTATGCGTTTGCGTATCTTAACCTCGAAATTGAAACTAATAATTTTTATCCTTGCGTGCAAATCTATGAATACGCGACGTTTTTGCTTTCTGCAATTACCAACTAACAAATCAGCATATTTGTAAACAAGCTTTGTTTCCCACAGCACTTTTATCCTGCGGTGACGTCATGGGGCGTGTACTTCAAGTCGTCCATTCTCGGCGTTTACAGCCACTCTTTAGCGTTTAAGACTTGCTATTCGGTACTGCAATGTAGATTCTCCAAAATGTTCTTGGGAGTAGTGTTACATCTTTTTTATGGGACAGTGTGTGAAATCGGACCGTAACAACAAATTGGATAGGTGCAGCTACGCGACCTCGTAAAGGCGCATTCGTCACTTGTCTCGGGCACGCTCCCGGACGAGGCCATTGTCGTCGTGTGTGTCACGGGGACTGCCAGGAAATGTCGTCAGCAGACTGAGAAGTGACCACACCTGACACGTCCTCAGCTTGGATCACACGATGACAATGGAGCGCATCACACAGCAATCAGGATTCGGTGCACGATCTTCATGCCGTGCCCACCGTCCTTGGAGAATGTCGGCGACATGTCAGTCACTCGCCCGTCCCCATGTCCACTTCTCCCTCTGAGTATGACCAAATGATCTCTATTCCCTGTGGGGAAGATATTAGCGGTGTTCGTTGGCTTCGGTTTCTTACCTTGAATAAAATATATTGTCGTAGGTACCATAATAACGTTAAAACATAATATTATATTATGGCTATCGGTATTATCTGGACTGTTCCTGTAACTATCTATTCTGTAGTTGGAGCATATCCCTTTCTCCCTTCTGCATAAATGACTGTTGTTTCTACATAACTAGTAAATCCAGTTAGTACCGACAGCCAAGCTGAATTGTTGTTATTATTTTAACTGCAAAATTGTTCTTTCAAACCATACTTTTACTTTTTTTTCCGTAAACGGATAAAACGTTTTTGTGGTGGTTATAAAATGTTTTGTCAAAATGGTCCTCAAGAAATTATTTTGTAGCAGTTACAAACATTTTCTATGGTCACTGCAAAGCATTCTTGGGGACAGCAAAATCTTTTTGTGGTCACTAGAAAAAAAATTGATAATGTCCAAAATGCCAAAATATTTTGTGGTGACTAACGATATTTTTTTTTTCGATGTAAAAAGCTGTAACCTACATTTGCCATGAAAATAATTAGGCTACTGCTGTGAGTCTGGCCAGATTCGAAAAGATGAGTTTCTCTCTGGCAATATTCTGTAGGATCCATGGTTGTGGTGGTGATTAAGGTGACTATAATTATTTAATGTTCAAAAGGGAGATTGTTTAAACTGTCGTACGGGTGTGATGAAAACAGTTTTTACTACGTAGTCTAGTTATTTAAAGAAATGCATTATACAGTTTTAACTCGTAATCGACTTCAATGCAATTTAATTAGTCGAGAACTAAAAAAAAAAAATTGTATAAATGTGTTGATTTTATATATGTACATACCTATTTTTTACAAATTAAAAATAGTATTCGGATAAACAGCATAAAAAGGGATTTATGGCCTTACGTTCGATGTCGGGGTGGAGAGAGAGAGAGAGAGAGAGAGTGAGTGAGTGAGAGAGGATGGAGAAGGGGGGGGCAACTGCGATGCAGTTTTAGTGAGTTGTAGGATTATGTGTAGTGGCCCGACCGTATCAAGGAATCATTGAGTTAATAGGGTTTCCAGTGTAATATAAAGGGCGCGGAAAGGCTCCACGAAGCACTGAGGATCAGGGTTAGTTCTGTAGTCAACTTTCTGGTTAACTGGACCGTGTCTGTGAAGTATGGCCTAACAGGTGCTATTAATGCGGTGGAATATAGTGCATGTAAGAAAGTGAAGAGTATTTCGCAAGGTGTGTATGACACACATATTATAATTCCACGATAAGAAGTTGTGCCACCCCGTTAGTGAAATGTTTCATTTTCTTATGACAAATTAATAATGAGACACATTACCTTTTACAGTCAGGTACAAATTATTTCAGTAAATTGGTACAGCGAGTTAAAAGTATTCATTATAAGGTAAGAGATAGCTATACCTAAGCGGGACTGACTTCGGAAACATGAGTTGACTTTGAGACACCTGCACATATTTATTTTCTCATGTGTGTAAAAGGTGAGTAAATGTGAATAAAATTTCATGTGAACTTTAACTATGTGCAATTTATCACAGCAAAAATTTTTTTTTACTCAGAGTTTTCATCCCCGTGTCTAAAGTCTCCCCCTTCATGGAAAACATTTGTTTTTATTATCTTAATTATTTCATCACTAGGTTTTAATATTTCGTATGTAATGTGCGTAGTATTTTGAAACATATCTTGCTAATTTTCTATCGTAAATAAAGTAAGTAAATTACGGGCTCCTACGATAAGAGATTAGGCCGGATTGGAGAGGGGGGTTACGATAAGAAAGTCTGACGTGCTCGCTTAGTTAGCTCAAGGTTTTAAGTGTTGTACTGTTACGAAACCAGGTGGTATATTTTGAAATTACAGAAGTCTTAAAATGCCCCTCTCCCCCATTTTTTGCCGTTTCAGGATGCCTGAATGTAGTGTTAACAATAAGTGTGATGTATATATTATCAATAGAAATGATGGTTTCTCGCGGGAAAACTTGACTGTTGCTCGGTTTCAATGTAGGCCTACGTTCAGCTGAAGAACAGATTACTGGCTTCCACTTGCAAGTTGAGCTGTTATCCTATTTGACTAAGCTATTTAGAGTACCGCTATTGTAATATTTAATGCATTTTATTGGTCTGTAGAGAGCTACGGAGTGTCCGGCGTGTATCACCCAATAATCATACATGTTGCGAAAAACAACGGTATTTTCAAGGTTATATTGGCACAAAATATTTTCGCGATAAACCATTATCTCTAACTATTATGGACAGAAAATTTCGCGAAAAGATTTTTGCAGCAGTTTTTTTCAGTGCCTTACGTGCGCACCTGCATCTCTGCTATGTGGTCAGTGATTGGATGCCGTAACACCCTGCGTGTGGAGGTTAAACCCGCAAATCACAGACGTGATGTGTCACAGTTATCCGTATAATGATTGGCACAGTCAAATGAATAACGACTCTGCACAAAACACTCTGCCAATAGCCATGAAGTTGAGCTGCAGGTGTGCACGTTAAGCACTAAAACAAAGTGGGTCAAAATATTCTCACCAAAAATTCCTGTCCCAACTAATTATCGTACAGAAGCATAATTTGAAGTACGTTATTTTTATGTATCAACGTATTGATCATGAGTATATCGGCTGAAGAAGAAATGAATATGCATAACACCCTACAACACTGTTCTCGTGCTAAGTACAAAAGTATAATAATGGTGGAACATATAGGTGTAAATGGCTGCACGAGTATGATTACTTCGTTGTCTGCATTATTCCACATCAATCTTCTCTTACTTATTCCTATCAAACGCGCGACAAAGTAAATGATAGTCATATATATTCTTTAAATTAGGTCTGTCTCGATGATTAACACCCAGGGTAAACAATAACGTAAATATAATACTAGATTGAAAAACTCGAATTAATAGCCGGAAATGGAAATATCTGAACTTGTGGGGTTTGAACAGATAATCACTCGCACTATTACAAAATTTAACACTTTTACCTCGTTAAAATGGTAACTAATAAAGCAGTCAATAGGTTACATGAAGGGACGACAAGCATATAAAAATATAAAACTGTTGTACTATAAATAGTGGAAATAATACGCTTCTTAGTGTTCCGGAATTATTAGCGATAAACGCAACGGACGACTGCAATAACTTTTTAATTCGTATGGAAATTTAATTTCCTTAACTTTTATTTACGATGAACTTAATTGAAGACAATTTAACACAGGATTATTTTTTATGAATTACTGATTATTTGAAAATATATATTTTTTTAAAATATCTTACATGGAAAATGGAAGGTAGAGGACTGTAATAAATGACATAGTATTAATCTACTTGCGACTATAGTTAAACAAACTTGTAGTAATATTATCGAGTTGTCAAGCTAAATACTGTCCGACAGTCATCCCGCTACGAAAAATTATTTTCCTTTCTTCTGCTGGCGTGTATGAGACAATTTATTTAAAATTTACTTGTGAATTTGTTCCTTCTACTATGACATATTTACACAGTAGCAATGTGAATGCTTGATTTCGTAATTTAAAACACAATACGTTCTCAAGGAATTGAAACGTACTACATAGTACATTTTGGTTTTTACGTGACACTGGAACCAACTTGAATGTAGTTATTTCCAAACAGGAGATTGTGTTCTGAGAACGATAAAAATTGTTTGCAGATAAGAAATGTTATGAAATTTTGCTCTACTTGAGCCAACAGTTTGACAAACGTTGAAATCTATTTCCAATAACCATAAAACACGTTTTTGTTTTTCGCCTTGTTTGCATTATTTTGCTATAATACAGCCTGTATTATCGATGTTCAAATCCGTATTTCTCTCTTAAAACACAGTGCTGGTATGATGTATCTCTAAATATATTTTTATTCATTAGTGACTGCCGCACAAAGGTTTTACGTTCAATATGATTAATATAAAACCAGAATGTTATCTACAAAGCAAAATTATAACATTATTAATATTACTGACATTTTAATTACTGTAAATTTCGTAATTTTTCCTAATTTTAGGATATTATATCAAATGCTAGCCAAAAGTTGAAAGCTTGTGAACAACACAAGGTCAAAGGTTTCAAATGTTCTCGTTTTCAAAATAAAATTTCCAATAAAACACATGTGGACGTAGCCGAAAAAGTATTTAAAACGAATTTACACGTAAGTACACCAACTTGCAATCTCTACTTGAAAATAAACTATACGTTCCGTACAGTACAGGACATCATTTTAAGGCCTCACTCTTTAGTATTGCAGTGGTTCCGAAAATTTTTTAACTCTAATTAATACATATATCAAAAATTCATTCTTGCAGTTTTAACACTTACATATCATGGTTTGTATCTGAATTCTTCTGTTGCAATACACCAAAGGGATATTTAGATTTTTGCCCCTGAAAATTCACATATTAGGGGTGTTCTAAATAAGCTAAAATGTAGCAAAATAATTTATTTTGCCTGCAAACGGTACATTATTTTGAAAAATGCTCTGGCAAATTTGTGAATAATTAGACTGTACATAGCCTCAAATTTTTTCAAAGCATTTGGTTGAAATGTATTCGCGTTATTTGCAATTGTTTGAAATAGATGAAAGATCATGGCCTTAATTTTGGAAGCTCAAAAATCTTGATTCGTGTGATCCAATCTTTTTGTAACATTGGTTTTCTTACATTAATAGGCGATCAAATGCGCTATAAAACATAATCTTAAGAAATTAAAGAAAAGAAAATGTTAATGAGAGATTCTGAAGTCACACAACGAATAATAATGGAGGTTTTTCAGTGTCATCTGTCACGTGGAAGAAAGCAATTACGTCACAATAGCACACTAAAAGTAGCAAAAATAAAAAATTAAGAAATTTAATAATTACTCAAAACTAATTCGGAATCGATTTTTAAATGCAGCTGTAACCCATGACACGTAGTTTCATTGTTTATCATTTATTTTCATTATGTTACTTGGTTTTCAGGAGGTGTATGAAGTAAATACATGCAAATATGGGAAAACTGGCTGAGTTAATGGTTTTGTAAGTGAATAATGTACTCCCATATAGCGTCTACAAATCTAACACAGTTTGATACAAATATAAAATAATTATTATTTTTCCTTGGAATGCGTCTAGGTATGTTTTATAAATCCATTAGAGTTTACTAAAAGTGTCACTTGTAATTTCGAAAATGGTCACAAACCGCTTTTAAGATGTTTATTCGTCCCTTTAAAAAAGTCCAATGTACTTTATAGAGCTTTAATGTGATATATTAAATTTAAAGTATTTATGTTGTGCCTCTTTCAACGTGTTGGGCCTAAGTGTATAATCACTAAAATAAATGTTTCCACGAAAATCTTGAATTATATAAGTTGGTTACGATAACTTTGGTATTTCTGAAACCGTGATATAACATTTTGGTTAATTTCCGAAGTGATATTTTACAAACAACTACGAAATAGGTTAGGTGCGTGGACATGAATTTATTATAATATTTACAGGAAAACCAATAAAAAGTCGTTGCTTCATCATTGGTTAACTTGCGTAATGAGAGATAGAAATATCACAACTCTTAATTCTTAGAATAAATCACTACTCATAGGTTTTCAAACACGTTATAAAGAATCTAGGTTAGTTTTCCTTTGACATCGTGCTCGATACCTTATTACCTTGAAGAGATGGAAGAAATACTTGTAAGACAGCCTCCGAATACATTTTTTTATTAAATAATCTACCTTTTCCTGTTCAAAAACTAGCAAAAATAAATATTATTTCATATTAGCAGAGATTTGTTACGGAATTATAGATTTGTATTTATAAATTGGAAGGAAAAAGAAAAAATTGATCTTCTTATAATCTCCTACGAATTTTGTATCTTTGGGACTCTTAGCTTGTAAACGACTCTGTTTTTACTTAAAAAAACTGTTGTGAAGTCTAAAGTGTCGTATGATCACGTGTACACGAAATGTGTAGTTCCATTTCGGTTCGCTGTGGTCACACGGGCCAATCATAGGAGCATTGTTCACAAGTACACGACAGATTGAAATCTCACAGTGGGGTGAGCGTATTGGTTTTTCCATGGGTCAGTGCATGACGCGGCATGGGTGAGTCAACCGTTGTGACGTAAGTGCTGCCTCCAAGCGGTGCGAACCCGACCTAAACTACTACCGGTACAAAAACCTTTACATATTAAAGAATGCTCTTTATTAAGGAGGGTAAATTCCTTATTTATATAAATGTGCAATTACGCGTTGTTTTCTGACAGAAGATTGAACTCTTAAGTTACTGTGCGGTCATTGGACTTCGGTTGTTGACTGGGAGCTTGTGAGTGGCACCTTAAGGCCTCACTCTTCAATTATGCAGTGGTTTTAAAAATATTTTTAACGCAAATTAATACATATGTCAAAAATTCATTCTTACATTTTTAACACTTATATATCATCATTTGTATCTGAATTTCTCTGTTGCAATACACCAAACGAATTTTTAGATTTGGATCACTGAAATATCACATATTTTGTTATCAAAAGAAGCCAAAATGAAGCGACATGATTTTTATCAAGCAAACGGTACATTATTTTTAACAACGCTCTGGCAAAATTTGTATCGTATGGCTGTACTCAGTTTCTAATTTTTTTCAAAGCGTTTGGTTAAAACATTTTCGAGTTATTTTCAATTGTTTGAAATAAATTAAAGTTCATGACTTTAAGGGGCCTCCCAATATAGTCTGCGTTGGCGTTGTAAGGCAGGAGCGCTAAGGTTGCCGTTGACAGACGTATGTAATGCATTATCGCCTCTTCGCACAAGCCACTCAGCTGGCATGCAGTGCTCCGCTAATATCCTTTTATCTATAAACGAGTTCACCATGAGAAAAACTGCTAACGTGAACCATTTCCTCAGAAATCAGATGTTAAGTTGGGAAGTGGCGCTGTGGTGGCCTGGGAGGTAGACAGCCAGCAAAAGTGTTGTGCTTGTCGTGTCAGTGAAACTGACTGCACAGCGTTGAAAACATATCGAGGAAACAAGCACTAAAAGAATATTATATGCAATTATGAATTAAATAACTCGTAAACTAAGTACTGTGAACGTTGCTTACATAAATACCTTTAATATACATAAACTATGTATGTTTTTTTTATTCCCGCCATTATAAATCCTGACTAGCATTACAGGTGTTCATCAAATCCTGGTGATCGACAAACCTGGTCCCATGACTGAGATAATCTCCCTGCTCCTGTCATTCTAATAAATCGTTAGTATTACTTGAAAGAAATTAGTTTTTGATAACTTATTTTGAATATGAATAGATTGTGTAGATTTACAGCATATGCTCTAAATGCATACGCATCTCCAAAATGAACGATTGTGACTCTCGTAAGACAGGTGCACATACTGAAACATACCAGGATTAGCCTTTATACTGTAGAGTGACGTGCATCTTGAATACGTCACCATATTTTGTCTATATTGACCACTTCATTTGCATAACCAAAGCGACCCTATTAAAGAAGTCGATTGTGATAAGTCCAGTGACCTTCTTGGCCGTCCCGCTGGCCCACCATGGCCACATCGTCACCCAGGGTACAGCAAATCCAAGTATTGCCTTGCTGTGCGACTATACAATGAGACAGTCTACAATCGTACATATATCACACGTCGACTCTTACATTCAGTGGTAAATCTTCAAGTAGTTGTAGCAGGTCTTCTTCCAAGAAATGCTGATATGCAGCTCCAGAGAAACGTGCGGAAAGGATGTGTGGTCCAATTATTGTCCCATCGGCGAGTCCCGCCCCAAAAATTCGCAGAAAACCGCGATTTAAGTGAAATTCCTCTGTTACATGTGGATTTATATAAGCCCACAGCCACTATTTGTGGATGTCGAAGACATCGCTCTAGGTAAAAGATGCTTCATCGGTGAGCAGAACTTATCGTTACGAAATATAGTGCTTGCCTAATCTGGTTTTGGTACCACTCACATAACAACAATCGAGTATATCGATCAGAAGAAAGTACATGCAATGGCAGGTAGTGAAATGCATGCAATTTGTCTCGCCATAAAATGTTACTTACTGTCGATTGCGATTCGTTGACCACATTATGAATTTTTCGGATGCTGGTATAAGAATTTGCAACAACATAGCCCAGTACATAGTGCTCGATGTTCAATTGAGGTCGCCCGACAATGTGGTAACTTGCGTGTGGAGTTCCCGCTTTACGCAAACGCTGATGAACTGACGTGAATGAACGCACGTCGGCAGGAATCTTTTCAACATATCGAAGACGCGCTGCGGATGCGTACACAACATTTTACAGTAAGCGAGACGCACATCGATTACTCCACTCGATCATACACACGGTGACTAGTTGCTTGTAATGTAAACCACAAACACATAGTACACGACCGACACGATTAGTCATCTCTGGAGGGAAGTGCGCCTGGTACTGAGTAGAAGACAGGTTACAGGTGAGAGGAAATTCACAGAGTACAGTTTAGCCTATCTTGATACGTCACTGCTGTGCTTCAAGAAGCAGTAATAAGCTTTCCCATATCGCTATAAGTAATCCACATACATTAAAATTCCAATCCAAGTATAATGAGAATGTTCAATTATTGCAAAATTTTAATTGGGCCATAACGTCATTGTCAACAGTCAATTTCATTGCAGATGGAAACACACTTCTGGACAGTTTAGGACAAAAGGGGCTTAAAATCGGCAATGGTCTTTGTTAAGGAATCCTTCCCAGCATTCGCTTGGACTGACTTTGGGAAACCATGGAAAACTAAAATCAATATGGCTGGAGCCGGGTATTATTTATTACTTTTCTTATCACGACTTATAGTTTTAACTGTATGTAAATTCCTTTATTACAGCAAATATTAAAGTGACACGCACATAAAATTTTATAGTCATTTTTAAGCGACAATGTCATTTGTTTTCATGCATACGTACTTGCCTTTGCTCGCATTTCTTGAACCAAACCAATTTCATTGGATAATTGTTTCACAGATATTTCTCCCGTAAAAAATCATGCGAATTTGCATTACTCGCAGGCGTGTTTCAAGAGTAAGGACGTAATTTTTAACCATGTACATAATTTCTACACTCCGCCGAATCACACCAAAAGAGTCATCAGTACATTGTGTTTTCATTGAATTGGTTTCCGTTTGTTGACAAGTGACCGCAGTTTTTCACTACGCAATTCCGCTAATTGCTATTGTTATCGAAATCGGGAAACTCATTGTTTTTTTTCTGATTTCCCTACAGCAGCTGCTGCGCGTATAATGGCATACAAATGTTGGAAGGGGGAGAACCAGTTATTTTTTCACTAAACACGAGTGCATTTCTGTTTACTTCAACACAGTCGTCATTTTCTTCGTTTCTCGGTAATTTTCATCAAAACTATGATTGTAAGCGTCCATCAGCATTAAACACTGCGATGTACAGAAACTAAATAGCTAGAGCCGCGATTTTATGGCGAAAAGATTTTTGCAACATTTGGTTTCGATGCGTCATGTGCACACCTGCAGCTCTGCTACATCGTCTGTGGTTGGATGATTTTACTCTCACTGGCCTTGGCAAATTATAGACGTACAGACTCACAATAATCTTATTCTGATTGGTGCAGTCAAATGAGAAACGTGTCTGTACAAAGAAA
>PNEQ01079512.1:0-22719 GCA_003012365.1 Medauroidea extradentata | reverse complement strand
AGGCCATGGTGTGAATTAAATCAGTTACTGACTACAAATCACTTTTAAACCACAAACACTGAAAACAAAGTGCCTAAGCTACATCTGCACAGGCACTGGTCTACTTCCAGACTGACACAGACACTAGCTTGCTATCAGCAGTTCCTGTTGTAACCTGCTCAGACCAGCGTACAGACATGCTCATAATGTGAGTAAACGAAGCTGTCTAGGAACATCTTTAAGTTGCATAGCAATATATGTTTTGACTATTAGAGGCACATTTACGCCTGATATATGAGAAATAAATGACTAGTTGTACTATAATAATAATACTAATAGTAATAATAACAGTTAATTATACTTGGATACAATCACAATTTTTTTTAATTTTTAGTCTTATACAGATATTAAAGCAATAAAAAAAACACACAGAGATTTTAGTGGTGTGGTAAGGGTTATTATGGCAATGTTTTGCCAAATTTTCAGAATTTTTGCACTTGCCCCTTTTTTTTACAGCTCCTCGAAAAATTGATTTTTCCCAAAAACACTGACTTTAATTTTTTTCACCCAGAAGGGATGGAGTAACTTCTTTTGACAATATATCATTGCGAAGTACTCCATGCCTCAAGATTTCATTGTGTTTTTTGAATTTGGAACGAAAGTAGGAGCAGTTGAAAATTAAAAAAAAGTCAGTTTCAAGGTCAGCTTTTATATCTATATATGAAGACATATCAACATCATTCTGTTTATTTTTACTAGCATTATTTATAGCCCTCAGACTCCTCTTTGCAATGAGATAACACATGACTTTGTATCTTTTATGGATATCAAGATATTAAACAATACAAAACCCCTTGAAAATGTAAATTTTGGTACACGGTACCGGCCATTTTGTTCTGTAAAATCAAAATGAGGGCAGATAAAAATCAATAACTTTGGGTTTGAACTGTTGAAATATGTACATTATGTGTGACAAAATTTCAAATTTTTTCAAAATGGGTCAGCAACCACCCTTGGGTGATTTTCCATGGAATGACCCAGGAACGAAAACTCAGTATGATGAATAGGGACAGGAATTTTTGGTGGAAAGATTTTTGCCCCACACTGTTTCAGTGCCTTACGTGCACACCTGCAATTTCATGGCTATCGACAAGTCTTTTGTGTAAAGTTGTTATTCATTTGACTGTGCCAATCAATATACGGATAACTGCGACACTTAACGTCTATGATTTGCGGGTTTAACCTCAAGACGCTGGGTGTTACGGCATCCAATCACTGATTACAAAGCTGAGATGCAGGTGCGCACGTAAGGCACTGAAACAAAGTGCTGCAAAAATATTTTCGCGAAATTTCCTATCTCTAAAGATAAATAACACGGCCTCTTATTTAAATCCCTATATCCTTTCCCTCCCTACGGGTCTCGGGTTGGCAGGGTTCTTAGGGGAACTGTTAGATCATTGTATTTTTCAGTTGTTGAGCCGTAACATTTATTCAAGTTGTACTATCAAAATTTTATTTTTCGACAAGACATAGGATATACATTTGATAAACTGCACGACATAAATAATATAATCTTTCATCATTAATGTGTCATGCAGAAACATTGCAAGAGACTTAAGGTTAACTTTCAAGAATGATTACAAGTCCAATATAAGATGAGCATGAAACACTATAACGTTATCCAAAATTCAACACAAATATCTTCTATGCCCCAACATTGCCATATTTACCAAAACCCCTTTTAAACAGAAGTTATTGCTGGAAATGGATAAATGAAATTTAGCATCCAGCTTGCCTCCTTAACTAAATGAATTTGAGAAAAAAAAAGCGTTCTGTTAAGGCGGTTCGGGATAAAGTGAGCACTCAAAAAGCCCCGCTAAAGTTCTATTTTCAGCCAATTCGTATCTCTCCGCGCGTAACGGCTATCGACGGGGCAATGTCTTAGCCTCTCTGGACACGTCACTTAATGTTTGCGCGTGTAACATATAATTTGTTCAGTCTGTATGAAACGACACAGTTTAGTAAAATGTTTTATTATATAAAATACAATGTCGATTTTGGTAGATTTTGTTTCAGTATTGTTTTAAATAGGAAGATATACAGAACTATATTATTATATTTCGCTGCAAACCATACAAGCAGTAAGACTATTACAGGTAATGTAGAATTATATGCAATAACGGCTAGCTAGTGATATAATTCAAAGGTTAAATTTGTAGTGCTCACTTTATTCCGAATGACCTATACTAAGATATGATGGTTTATCGCGGGAAAACTCGACTGTTTGCTAGATTTCAACACACGTTCAGCTTACCAAAAGATTATACTTACTGGCTTTAGCACGTACTTGAAGCTGTTACCCTATTTGACTGAGCCAATAAGAATCCCGATGTAATATTTTGTACCTGTTATTAATCTCCAGACAACTCGTTGCGTCAGAAGTATATCGCCGAATCATATATGTTGCAAGACACTGCAGTTTTTCAAGGGTATGTTAGTACAAAATATTTTCGCGATATACCATCATTAGAGGCATGTTAGAATCAACTATCCTATGCATACTCTAGCCCCGAATATTTGTCCACGAGCTACTACTCAGTGGAACAACAGACGAACGAATATATAGGGCTCGAGTATGCATAGGACAATGGATTCCAGCTTGCGGGTCGTTGAATCCCAGAAATGTTCCTGTCCCTAACCATAATCTCTACCTATGTGTCCATGGGCTGGTTGCAATGCCTCGCCGGGATCGCAGGGACAAGGGGCGCACGCACGCGTGAACTGAAGCTGTTTTTGGCATTGATTTCGCGGGCCGATCCAGACACGGGGGCTGCGGACCTTGCATTGTTGCCACGGAAACCGGGAGGGAGGCGCTCCGCCGACAACCCGCGCACCGAGAGAGGGGAAACACGAGGACGAAGCCAGAGGCGGAAGACGAGGGAAAAAAAGTGCGAGGCGCGAGAAGAGAGGAAGACGACGATGAAGAGGGATAAAGGCGGAAGACTCACACCGACCGCTGTTCATGAGGTCACCGGAGTCACAGCTGGTAGTCTATTTCCCTGGATACCGCCATTGCCTATCTGGGAGCCTCGTGTCCAACCCCTTCTCCACGCCCGAGTTCTTTATCCGTTCGTTGGCGGACTCGTAACTTCCTATCGCCCCATATACACCCGGGCAATTTGCCGCCTGGCCGTCTCGCGCCATTGCTCCAGGGGGATTCCCAGCGAGGCGACAAATACAGGGCGTTCACAACGCCGATAACGCCCGGCAGACGCCCGCTCCAGTAAGTTAAATATTTTCTTCCTCTAGGTTCGTCGCATCGTGCAAGTATTCCAGCGCCATCACTTAACCCCCCCCCCTTCCCCACTGAACACTGACACGTGGTTTTTATATCTTCTACAACGTTTACTTATTCATGGCAAACTCAGCAGTCCCCATTATATCTGTAACTTTCCGTGATTTGTTAATAAAATAATAATACATTGTTTGCTACCGCAGTTCAGATTTGTTTGCCTTATTTTACACTGAACGTTTTCCAACCATACACTACTATAACCACAAAAAATAGCAATTCCAAAAATTAAAAGTCCACAAATAATAATGCACATGGAATAAATGTGGAATAAAAGCAAACAAAAAAAAAAAACATTGCGTGCCAAAAGTATTCGGCCAAGCCCTCAAAAAACACCGACTTGTAAAAAAAAGTTTTGCAGAAACGATGAAACGGAAAAATTACAGTTATAGGCCAGTCAAATGAATCGCTTTACAAACCGTTAATTGGTTTACACATAAATATGAACGCACTAGCAGTGTTAAAGTAGTAAACACAGTGTACAAATTTCGCGTTTCCTAACGCTAACGGGCGAGGATGAGAAGTACGGTAGACAGTTTTCAAAATGGCTAGTATTTTATGTAACACCAGAAATCTGCTGTCTTGACTACTAGAACTTATTTCAACTACAATTGATACAGGGAGATAGGTATGTAGAAGTTATTAAAAATATTAATATCTTATTCAGTTTCCCATGGAAGTGGCGTAAAGCTGTAAACCTCAAGAAGAAGCACACGAAAAGCGCTAATACGCCAACAATAACAGTAATATTTAGCTAAAAATGCCTTCTAAAATATCTACTACCTAACGTTTATAACTGTGCTGCATATTTTAGCCAAGTCTTCACGAACTGCCTGTCCTCTGCGGTGTTAGTGGACTCACATTCCGATGTTTATGGGCTAATGTCGATCAAATTAAAGAACGGCAATTCCCATCACTATAAAATGCAAACTGCTTCAATCTCCTGACACTGTAAACCTTTTGTTAAAAACAAATACACTGGAAATATTTCATCCGTGAAATTAATTAAAAACTACAACTAAATTTGACCAATAAGTGACGAAGTGTCCTGGATCGGACGATAAAGCGTTAATGAGTATCGATAAAAAGTGAAAATTACGTACACGCAACTCAGAACCTGAAACGCACGTTAAGACCAACCAACGTCGAACATAGACTACTACTTTCTATAATCACGCTGTGATCCACTTTTGTTAGATACCTGACGTGAACTATAAATATATTTCAACGAGTAGCGACTGTCCCTCTTTTTCACGAAACTACTTAACGTGCATTAAATTTGTATATCTATACAAGGAACACACCCTTCAAACTATAACTTATAAAAAGTCACTGCTCTTTATTCGAAAAATGATTTTTCAAACAGACTGCAGTATGTGGGAAAATATCAACCTGATTCGCAAAACACACAATTAGGAACACGAGTTGGACTTCTAAACATACTTTCACAAATAAAATGATTTAGTCGTCGCTTTAAGTCTTATGTACGAGAAAAAAATAATAGTAAAACAGAGTACGCCATTTGAGCGGTTTGCGTTTAGAGGTGATAATGATTTACGTTTGTCACTGGCACACTTGACGCCCCTTCGAATTTGTGCATCACACTTACACAGCGTATCACTAGAGCCACCTTCAGGGCGCTGCCTACCTGAGCGTTACAGGATCACAAGTGACAGAGCTGTAAGGGCGACTTGAAGCGCGCATCAAATGCTGTGTCGCCGCAACAAGACAAGCGCTGAACGCGTGCAATATTCCCTCCGATTCATTTATACTATGGCTATGGGATTTCGAGCGATGACCATGTCATTTTATAACTGGAAAGCCTGTGTTCTATCCGAGTTTCACATCCATCCGGTTAATGTGTTTTTTTTTTTAAGTACGGCAGTCTGAAAATTTTTTAGCCATGTTAAAAAGGCTTAGAAACAATGTTTTTAATGAGCATTGAGTCTTAATGACATTCCTACCTTGCCCGAAGTGTTTCCTTTTCGTACAGTGACACGATTGACGTGGAAAAGTTACGTAAAGAAACGTATTTACGAACACACCTCCAACGCATTTAAAATGCCGATAAGTTTCAACTTCCATGCGCTTCTAGACTCAAGTTGTACTTACAGAAACTTGATTATTGCTTTTAAAACTTAAATTCATCTTCATAATCAGGCCGTAAATGCGTGTAGCCACCGCGTAAAGTGACGTTCAGAAGTGCCGCCGACGTTAATGGGTATTGATCCCTACCACCTTGGATTTATCTGTTTTTTCTCGATAACTTCTATTCCAGTCGATGTATCAAAATTTTTGTCACGACAGGGCATAGATACAATAATCGATTTTCTGTAATTGCTGGAACCATAACATATTCATTGTTTTACAACGGGAAACAGCTGAAAAGAAAAAATTACTTTATTTACGGGAGTGACTACAGATGCCACAAAATTAACAGAAACAATGCCATATGGATTCCAAATAGTGAATGAAACAATAAACTATGCCTTGTCAGCGTGAAAAAAGCAAAACAATGTGTCTATTCCCTGATTTATAAGAAAAACCGTAAAACCGATCTGACAGGGATCAATCCCCCTTAAGACAGCATGTCTATATAGTTGAAAGCGAGGAACATAGAAGCAGCTGTTGGTGAACAATATAAGACGACCCTACTACTGCCAGCGTCCTTCCAGGTCTCAATAACGAGGAACAGCCGCCAAGTTAACATACACAACTTCCTGTACCGGAAACGTAGACACTATCTTAGAATTTTTGACAGTCGTGCAGAGATAGGTATCATATATAGCAGAGGGAACGTGTCACAAATGTGGCCAACATGGTCTCGGGAGTTTGTATTGTTTATATTTTCTCGGCATAATAAATATGCGAGTGTTTTATTTGAAATTCATGGCGTACCTTCCAAATTATTCATGCAGTGTCGCAAGTTCTCTGTTCAAAATCTTAAGGTACATATGTAGCCAATATTTACTTTAACAATAAACAGCTCTGTTCAAGAAAACTTTAGCACGGCAAACACTTTACACTTGTTCTTCTGAAATACAGACACAATTACATTATGTGAAAATTGTAGTGTTATCTCTGTAATGCATATATGTATGCCGTATATTCATGATGTACCAATATAATATAGTTGTGATTACTAAAAAATATCTTCAGAGATGGTGGTTTATCGCGGGAAAACTTGACTGTTTGCTGGATGTCAACGTACGTTCAGTTTATCAATTTTTCCTAAATCACGTGATAAATGTTTAACAATTTCGTGTGTAGAGTATAGAGGACACTATTTTTAGCATTTTTACTCCAAGAGTGTCTGTATAAGCAAATTTCTACGGAAACCGTTGTTATACCTTTGTCAAACGTTATTTCTTCACTAACCCACTTGGACGACGATCAGACGACACAGCATGAAATAAAAATCCAGTAAAAAGATGTTCAAATGTTAAGATTTATAGGTGCCAAACACGAGAACCACTACATCAGACAGTGTATACAGGAATATTTATTTGAAATGTTTGTAACAACGCTCGTGGGCTGGTACTGCACGGCCAGCGAAGCAACTGCTAATAAACATGGGGTCGGAAACGAGTCGTTGCGTAGCAACAGGGCGTTAAAGTATGATTATGGGCAACCCGTAATAAACGCCAATATACACTGGAATTGCAATCACAGCCATCCAGTGATTGATCACGCAGTTATTAAAGATAATGTTAAAAATGGTGGCCACCACCACATAATCACAATCGACAGCGACGGAGCATGCTGCCTAAGTCGCCTTTACCGACCTCTTGAGGAGTCGGAACGTGACAGTGGCATAGGTGCGAGCGACGAGGGTCAACACTGAATCCACGAGTGTGTCATCTATAGCGACTTCATGGAGCTCCAGAGTAAAAATAAATAGCTCCAGGGTAAAAAATGTCATTGGTGAGGTCAGGAGAACATTGCGTCTATGGTGCCTGCGCGCTCTTTCTAATACAACAATGTCCAAATGTGTCGCCGAGAAACACCTCAAGGTCTGCGCCGGAATGAAGGGGAAACGGGAGATTCCCGAGAAAACCCGCCGACCAGTTCCATCGTCCGGCACGATTTCCAAAAGCGAAAATCCGGGGACCGACGGTCCCACCTGGAGAAGAATATTCTAGCCACTGCGCCAACCGCGGCCCCCTGGTGCACCATCATGCTGGAGCCATATGACGTATGGCAGGTAGAGTATGAACATAATTACACATCCTGTAGGAAGGTCACAAATCATTTCCGACGCAATGTTTAGTAGTAATTGTGTTCCACCGACCGTGTCCTACCAGCACCAGATCCAGAAGTAACACGAATTTTCAATCAGCCTGTTAATAAAGTAATTAAAGTATTTTACTTTGCATATGTGGGAGGCCGCGGTGGTCGTGGGGTCAGACCTCTCGCCTCTCACCAAGGCAATCCGGATTCGATTCCCGGCGAAGTCGGTCTCCGGATTTTCGCATGTGGGAATCGTGCCGGAGGATGTCGCTGGTTGGCGGATTTTCTCGGGGATCTCCCGTTTCCCCCGTCCATTCATTCCGGCACTGCTCCATACTCACCTCATGTCACCCCCCCCCCACCCTCGCTGAAGACCTCTATGTTAAGCGCTTACCAAAATATCTTCACTTCAATTTGTATAGGCTGTGCAGGATGAACTGAGCACTGCTTACAAATTTCTGAGAGCCAATATGCCTTCGTCTTTACTATTTTAAATACGAAAACTTTCATGTAACATAAAGCTAGTGTAAACCCCCAATAAATAAATTTTTAAAATTATAAGTGTTGGGAAGTACTCGCTTTAAAGCGAACAGCTTATATTTACGTTGCTGTATTGCGCTAAAAACATTGAAATCAAAGAATTCCTAACTTCTCTGAAGACGTACGACCTCGAACCACTTTCCTTATGACACGATGTTCATGAATGGACGCGAACCGTCAACTCCAAGACGAGAGCGACCACATATCTCCACGTCAGTACAAAGCACGCGTCTGTGGCTGCCATGCGTGCCACTATGCATGTGAGTCAGTGGTGCAGCGGTTAACGAGAAACACACGGTCCGGCGCCCGACGACGCAAAACCGTTCAAACCTGGTGAATGTGTGATGAGAGCTACTTCACGATCACTTGAACATCCATCATTTCTTCTACTTTGACGATAATTATTTTGTAACAACATTTTTCAAGACAAAAAAAACTATGGTTTCAGCTGACTATGCAATTAAAGATATCCTCATTAATTAACTAATTATACAAAACTATATCATATTTTACTATACAAAATTAAGACTACAACGTAAAAACAATTTTTAACAAAACTGTGCAGCAACGGTTTTCCGATATCTGCTCTCGTTTAGGAATAAAAAAAAACAATGATCATGGAAGCAGTAGAAATGCTGGATCGTGGCCTTTAGTTCGCTTTCAGCCACCATATTGGATTAATTTTTAGTTTTAATGATGTTCTGAAGAAAAAAGTGGTACTTTCGATTACACAGCAAATTCTGTTCACCTTGCGCCACAGTGCAATAGTAACAGTTGAACTTACGTGTATTTAATCAGGCAAAATCAGTCGTGCAATTAAAAAATACAAAAAGAAGTATGACAGTGGCCTACCACATTCGCTTTCAATCTACTGATAAATATAAGACTAATCATTTTTATGGATCTAAAATTGTTAAATGAAATTTTATTAAACGTAATTTTAACGACTTTAAATTTCACTTTAAAAAATATTAGATCTTACTCCACATTCTTGTAATGACCATTTTATTTTGTTATTTTGTCATGTCAATTCTTGTGTATAGTTTCATTCTAGTACAGAAAAATATATGATAGATTTTACTGCATATCCTGTAATGACCATTTTATTACGTAATTTTGCTATGCCGATTTTGTGTTGAGAATTATTCCAGTCATTTTATATTGTTCAATGTTTTTATATAATTTTGTTTAATGATTTAAATTAAGACAAGTCCACTGCACTTATGTACTGTATTTATTGTATGTTTTATGAAGAAAGAAAATAAATATACCTTAAAAGTTCAACTGCCATACTTTTACTGTAGCGGAAGATAAATATAATTTGATATATAATCGCAAATTCCACACCTCAAAATTTCATTAGAGAGATAACGTATTCAATATGACAGAGACTTAACACGTACGAAGGCGGATCAGTGGTAAAACTCTCCTAAATATCAGCTCTGGCCAATTCCATTCCCATTTCTCCCTCGTGGCTTCGAAAAATGTACAATATTAAACTGCCTAGTACAGTGTTATTTTTATTGTTACATGAAACGTCAATGACTTTCTCACCATTCGCAAATTATGGCCACAATGTCCTATCTAGGAACACCGATGGTCCTCTTTGATGGTTACGAAACTCTCGTCGCAATACTCGTTGCCGCAGACAATCTCGTTGAACACTTAGAATACTTCTTGCAACCAGTCACTATCGCCACAACTCACACCAGACACCTGCCGGCCAAAACTCTCTGCACTGCACACAATGACAGGAACTGGGAGAGGAAATGTTCTCGACCTTTGTCTAGGAACCATCTCAGTATTTACCGAGACGTATTTCGGGAAACCATAGGAAACCAAAATCAGAATGATCTGAGGCGGGGAATCGAACCTGGATCTTCTCGAATGAGTTCAATGTAGTACCGTGGCGCTCAGTAAATACGTATGGGTCCTACAAGGGCAGCATATGAGCAAATTTTTCTTTCAAGCATATTTACGTATTAATGAAGCACATTCCACTGATGACAACATATCAGCAAGTTCAAAACAACTCAGGATCTATGAGCACAATTTGGACAGCACCTCCATTTTCATAACGACGACTTCTTAGTATTTCAAAATATAATAACAGACTAAAACGTAAAATCTTGCAGAGGCTTGCACTGGAATATGGCGTCCAATAAAAATATAGGATCACTCAAAGGTCTATTATTAAAGTCATCGACCAGAAGCTTGCAAACCGTTTCAGTTACAAGCGCATAGAACACTATATCACCGTACCAGTATCAGCCTTACTATTCACTAGCTTCCGAACCCCAGAAGCGGGGAAAAAACTTCAGCTAGGCGACCACCTTAAATACTAATCGTATACAGAAGAAAGTTTAAAAACACTGAACGTTAAATATTTACGTATCAGATTGGTGTACCAGAGATAATGAAAAACCTCAAGAATCTTTCTTCTCACCGTACTTTGCAAAACTGCGTAGAGGCCTGGAAAATGTTACTTAAAAAAGGAAAATCCAATGTATTATTCCCGTCAAACACAGAACTGAGTTACTCGACAAGCAAATGTTAACAGGTAAAAACTACAAACAACGTTGTAAGGTTCAAAATATGCATGTTAGCACAAACAGTCGAAGTAAACGCAGGCAACGGACATTTCCGTCAGCTGAAGAAGCAGCACTTGCAGATGATACCATTAGAACCAGACATTTCAGAAAAAAACGCAAGACAATTTTCTACCAAAATGAGTTGTGGGTATTTATATTTGTGTACAGAGATAGTCAATGAAATACAAATGAACTCACAGTTCAGTTACTTTCTACACGAACTACTGACTCTTAAAAGGAGACCCCTGCAAAATATTAATTGATTTAATAATTTTTATATTTGTACGAGACTGTGCTTTATAAACATACATTGTGACTATTTTTACAGTAATTAAGATTTTCTAGCTTTCATAGTTTTTGTATAATGGCATGCCAAAGCTGAAATTTGTATATCATTATTTTATACAAGAAACGACAACCAACTGGCTTAACAGATATGAAATAATTATCACTGAAGAGCATTGTCGCGTGTTACGTCTAGACATGAATAAAAGACTGCATTAAATATTTTTGTTTGTTTTTAACGAATTACTGAATTTCAAATAAAAAATGTTCAACTTTATATACCGAAAAAAAAAAAAAATGCAGTGTAATATTTTTACACGCGTCTAGTTATAGCTCGCCACACTTTTCTTCAGTATGAATTATTTCATTGCGTTATTGGATTTCGTTTCTTGTATGAAACAGTTTTATTCAACTATTGGCTTTTACTTGCTATTATATGAAAACTATAAAAGGTATAACATTGTCATTACTGTGAAAAAAAAAGTCATAATTTTTGTCTACAATACAAACAATATCTCGTACCAATACAAACATTATTAAAATAAAAACAATTTTGCGTGAACTCGATCGTTAATGTGGTTAAATAATAAGTGTATTTACCCCTACAGAAAATTATAACACACACATCTCATTTTGGTAGAAAACTGACTATGTTTCTCAAATGGCTGATTATGTAGACTGCAGTTGCGGTCGTCACAGCGTGCAGCGCAGCCCCCGCAAGGCGCCGATGAACGACGGGCGGCGACAAGGGTACAACATGAGCACGGCCAGTCAGGCAGACAGCCTCGAGAAAGCTAACGTGATTGCGGCGGCGAGCATGCTAATTCCTCGTTAGCCTTGGACACGCAGTGCCGCACAACCGAAATACGCCCGCCGGCCGGCTCATTGGCCGGGTTCAACCACTACCTCCTAAATATACGTTCTTGCATTGTACTCCGTGTTTTGTGTAGTAGAAATTGACAGATGTGTGTCACGATGCAAGACATTTTTTGTTATAAAATGAAGCTGAGATTCCATTTCACCATTTGTACTGTAAATTTTGCGCTGCATTGTGACGGGTATTACAGAATACAAACAGTTACTGCCACGAACTTTTCGAGAAAATAATTTTGCCCCAATTTGTTTCAGTGCCCTATGTGTACATACGTAGCTTTGTTTCGTGATTGTTAGCCGCGTGCCTTATTTTTCTGAAGTTAAGTCATATGAAAAAGAGAACATACACACCGTTCTCCGTTTCCGGTGAGAGTTTAGATTTACTGTATTCTTACTGGGATTAACGTCTCGTCGACAGTGAGATGATAAAAGAGACGCCATCACACAAGAGTAACCGGCCATGGCGCACGTTTTAAGAACCACCCAAGCATTCGTCTGGTGAGATTTCGGGAAACCAAGGTCACTATGGTCAGAGTCGGGAATCCATCCACGGGACTCTCGAATGCGAGTCTAAAAGTATTATCGGTGCAACAGCACGTTTAAAATTTGTCTACTCTAGTAGCCTTATGGTCATGCTCTGTTTGTACTTCTTTGTAGCGATATTAATTTCTTACGCCTGAACGAGAGCAGATATCAAAGACATGTTTGGCAATTTTGTTAAAAATCTTCTCCACGATTGCTGATTTTTTTTTCAAGGCAGTAAATACAGTACCTACTATGTTTTAGCTAATTACGTAACTAACGAAATTCTAGTTAGCTGAATTTTTGTCGAGACCACATTATTTCTTGTTTGAAAAAAATAAATAAATATTACGGCAAAAACCATTTTAAACAAAATCGCCGCATATCATAGCCTTAAATTGCACTGTAGCGTGTAAGTAAATACGTTTATCGAAAGTATTCAACATTTACCCATTGTGCCAATGTACGCAAACAAAAATTAACTTCAAACGATGACGAAAAGGTAGTTTCAAAACATCACGTCAATTAAAAAAAATTATTTCGGAGACCCTCAAAAGTCTATAAAAACAGCATATTCAACCTGTTATATATGTATTTTCTTGGCTTGTGGGTGTGAGCCGCGTCTGAAGATTGTCTTGCGACGTTTCGGCAGTCGTTGCAGCTGCCATCATCAGGTAGTCGGAGTCGGAGACCAACTGTTGGCAAGACAATCTTCAGACGCGGCTCACACCCACAAGCCAAGAAAATGCAGACAACGGCCGCGAAAGCCTGCGATCTATTTTACTGTTATATATGAAAAACTACTCCCGGGATTCGTGTGAAACTACTCTAGAAATCTAAAACTGACTTTGCTTAAAACTTTCCATCAATACAAAGATGGGGTCGCCACTGAAAGTGTCAGTCATACGAGTGATCCACGATACCACTGCTCGCCGTTACAGTGTCTTGCGGTAGACGCGATGAGCCGGTCAACATCGCCCTTGGAGTCGTGCCTCACTCTCGCACATGGCCAGTAAGCGCGCTTTTATGACGCGCTGAATCGATGGGCGGTTTCGTTAGGTAGGATGTCGGGGCATATGCACTCTCATTCCTCCGTAGTACTAGTTGCTAGTGTGTTCACAGTCTCCAAACAGAAAGGTGCGCTTTGATCGCCACAACCCTCCCTTTTTTTTCGTCGGAATGGTATAAAAAATTGCACTGTGTTAGAAGTGCATAAAAACACAGCAGAAAACAATTCCACGCGGTTTGCTGCACCTTAGAGTCGAAACAGACTATACATAAGCCGAGCAAACGTAGGCCAGACAGCTATAGTCATGCTCGTCGTCCAGCCGGTCCAAAGAACAGAAAAGGTAGGATGCGATCAAGATTGAGAAGAGACGGAATGCAAGGGCGGGAGCAAACGGGAGTGCCCCGAGAAAAACTGGACTGTCGTGGTTGTTGGAAGTGAAACGAGTAGTCTGGTCGAACGGAAGTAAACTGAGCAGAGCATCACACTGTCCGTGTAAGGTAATCCGACACAGGCTACCGTAAAACGGTGTAACGTGGAAACCCTGAGGTAACTTAGGATACTTTGTAACAACAATTTTTATTTTCTATGCGTCAGCTGAAAGTAATATTTATTGTTATTTCATGTGGACATTCGTTGTAATTTATTTCAACTGTGTTTTATTCGATGCTGCCATATGTGGGACAATGTTAGGTCTCCCGATATGTCCCAAGTTTACGGTACTGCCCAAAAGAACAGTTTTACTTGCGGGACAAAAGTAAAACAAAAAAATTAAAGCCGTTAATATTTATTTAACAAAGCCTAAATCAGCTTCCTCTGGTCACGCGACATTCGAAATCATACGTCGTTTAAAGCGGCGGCCAGACTTGAAGCTTCTCATGCCGAGGGCACGGTATCTCGGGTCAAGGAGAACGTCCGATGTCGTGTTGACGTTTACCGACGAGACGATTTACATCCACAAGCAGGAAGTGCCGCTCAAGATCGGCCAGCCGCCAAGAACGTAGATGTTTGGGCAGGCTCGTCACGTGGCCTTGAATATCCGTGACGTAAATAATCTTTTTAAGGTAATGCAAGATATGCGACCAAGCAACATGTGTTCATGGTGTGGGGACTTACATTCAGTGCAGGGTGAGCAGATTTTATTTCACACAAAGCAGGGCACCTTGCCAAGAAAACGAGTCATAATAAAAGTTTATCACGTTTTTACGTGTATGCAAATACAAGATAATGCGATTGAAAAGAACACACCCACTTCACCCAGTTAGAATATTACATTTGTAAGAACAAGAGGAGGCAGTGGTCTGTGATAACCACAAATTTGTATATTTGAACCAATGACGGTTTACAAACAAGTTATTTTATATAACACCAGTATAACAGTAAGATAAACTGGGGAGATCTAAGGTAGGTGTGTCACCACTTTACAACCCTATATCTGATTTCTAAGCATTCCAAATATGTGTGTGTGTGTGTTGGGTGTTTGGTAACTATACGTACAGACGAAAGGGGTGTGTCGAGGATGATGAAACAATTAAAAAAAAATTAAAGTGTATGTTGTGTAAGATGCAGGCCTTCTCGCAGTGCACTTGGCTAAATACATTTCATTATTTTCATACACGTGTCACACCATCCAGGACTGTCCTGCGAAAAACAGGCACTCCACGGGTCCAGTACTTCCTCCCTAGAAGCGTAACTGTTTTTCTCACGTCTCGGGTGTACCCTGGTGTCTATAATTGGTATGACTGGCCCTATTAACAAACCTGTTCGTCCGCATTCCTTTTGTCACTGGCGACAGTCTCCACACGTGTCGCAACGTACTCCGGCAATTGTCCTCTTCTCAGGTGATCAGTCTTCTTCAGTATTCAGTTTTACGCCTCATCGCTCACAGTAATTCGAATATGGCTCCCGTGACAAGTACAAACTACAGTCTGCGCGTAAGTCGACGCTTGTGGTAAAACACAAAGTATATCCGCAACTGACAACTTGCGTGACAAACGCCATCTTCGGCTGGTCTATACATAAGTACACGTGTGTGTGTCTAAAATACCCTTTTACTGTATTTTGTTAATGGGATGGATGCAAAACATTATTTTTAAAAGTTGGGATGTAGCACACATTTCCTTTATCAACACTAAGTTGTATAACGTGTATTTAAATTTTTTTGAAATAATCGTTTTTATATTAAAGTCCCTAGAACATTTTACGGCAACTACAAAGAAGTCATTTATTGCAGTTAAGGATCTGGATACTATTAAGGTCTTGAGGTATATCGAATCAAAGTTCGACTGATTTCCCCGTGTATGCTGTAATTAATTCTCTTACTAAATCGAAAAACTTCGTTTCATTCTAGGCAACTTCTTCAAAGACAAAATCAGTAATGTAATGTAAGTCATTAAGAAAATGTTCCATTTTCTTAGCGTCTATTATGTGACATGAAACACGATCTGTGAGAGCGTTCGAGCGCAAACTTTAACATCCTCACTAGTGTCTCTGGAATGCGGTGTGTAAGTAGGTAACAATTTTGTTGTCAGGATACTTAACTTCAAGCACACAACCCAAGTGGCCACTACCATATACCACGTGCTACCATATACCACGTGCAGTTTATCTCTTTTTTCTGATTTCCTTGCACCACTACTGTTTGAATACAGCAGGTAAGTTTCATGCCCGGGAGTTTGTATTTGAGAACACACCTCGGAAAAAGGAGTGGATGTATCCATAAAATACTAATACATGTGTATGCCTTAGTGAACTGCACCAGGCATTATTCGAATTTATGGCATAGTATTAATATCAGAGTTTACTTAAACATTGTATCTTTCTCTTGACCGAGAGAACTGAGAAGCAATGTTTTGTGTGAAACCGAGGTTAGCAGCATTACGCAATATTCTAGTTAAAGTTCTTATGGACTGAATTCATAATTAATCAATTACCCTCGATAAAGCGACGTTCTGTTTAAAGAAAATTGTCGAAGTTGGTCACACTGACTTATGTATACATGGTTCGGGGTAAAATGAGCAGAATGAAACCCCAATTACTTTTTTCTTTTCATATTATTTGTAGTTTCTTGCCACTTTAAAAGAATTTAAACTAACCAACCATAATTGCCTAATTATCATAGTGTACAGATTGAACCTTACACAGAAGAAAACATGTCACATTTAAAATGTTTTATTTACTGTTTTAGATAAATTGGTCTTCAAAACTTCTCACGTTATCACGAACCACCTAAGAAACTAACTATTGAAAAAAAAATTACGAAGATTCTTCCGTTATTACCACACAACTATGTAAGCGAATTAAATATCAATACGGTGAGATAAATTAGTTCGTTATTGTTACGCGTCAGCGGGTATGAAAATTGTTCGTAATAATTAATTTAAAAGGGAGTTAAACACGTCAGTTATACGATATAGTTAGAGGATGGTTGGGTTGACGTTGATGCTCTTGGAAATGGTTCATCTCTGAACAGCGGCTAAAATATTGAAAATCGTTAAATGGAATACGTAGGCCTACATAAGGTGTTCATTTTCAGGAAATGAAATAAAGCGTATATTTACATTTAGCATATACTACAATATTTAAGAGATGATGCAGTTAGTGAAAGCAGATGAACAATATACGTCGGCTTGCAGTGCAGCCGTCTGCCTGGCAATGTTATAGGGTAAAATTCCTAGAAAAAGTTTTCAATATTTACCTGATTCTTCCCAATTATTTCAGCACTAAATGCAGCCAGGCAAACGCAATAGCTCAGTAAACATTGTAATTTTCGAATTATTCAGCTTTACAAATTCCATATGTTCAAACGCCACCACAAACACTGAAAACGCGTTCTTATTGGCCAACACATTTATGACGTAGTCTTGTTTTAGTTAGCCACCGCACGCCAGGCACTATTGTGTGTATTGGAATTTTTCACAGACTTAAAAAACTGATAAAATTGACCGAACCCGGTTACGTAACAGTTAATTAGGGGAATTAACCCGTTTTTGGGCATGCGTGGATGTAAATTTGGTAGCTAACAACAAATATTTATTTCACTTGAGTTTATTTTAAAGGAGTGAAGACAGCAACGTATTAGTAGTTGTGCCACATTGTGACGTTTTAGTTATAGATTTGAGTTGATGTAAATTTAATTTAAATTCTAGAGAGTTAATAACTTGCTACGAATTCAGTTTAGTGTTTTATATCCGACAAATAATCATAAGTTTAGGTTTGAAAGGTCATACGAACGAAGTTCACAGAGTACAAAAAGTGAACCTATCGGGCCAATATTTGGAATGCGTTTAACCAAACCTGGCACTGACTTATCAAACATTCTGGTTCCGCTAGTCGATAAAATAATATGGCAGATCAATTATTTTATTGCAAGTAAATTTTTTCTCTCAGTAATTTTTTACGTTTCTCGTGAACGGCACTGAGACAGCTGTGCTGCCATCTCAGGGCAAGATTCGCAAGACCCCGCCCATCCCACGAATTATCGGCCAATCACGGGTGCCTTGAGGGGTCGCAGTGGCCGAGAGGTCAGACCTCTCGCCTCCCACGAAGGCGATCCGGGTTCGATTCCCGGCGGGGTCAGTCCCCGTATTTTCGCATGCGGGAATCGTGCCGAACGATGCCGCTGGTCGGCGGGTTTTCTCGGGGATCTCCCGTTTCCCCCGCCCTTTTATTCCGGCGCTGCTCCATACTCACATTGTCCCCCCCCCCCCCCACCCGCGTTAAAGACCTCGATGTTGAACGCTGACCAAAATATCTCACTCACGGGTGCCTTGAACTCACCTATTGGTCAATGACGTTGCCAAAGTCAGTGGAATAGCCAGAACACTACAGCTGATGGGATTTCGTCGCAAACTGCAAGCTATTGACTGAAATTTTTAGCTTAAAAGAACTTATTTATTTCATGCTAACCTTGTCATGTTGTAGGGGGCCTACACAATACATTACATACGTAAATTGTATTTTTGTCGTTAATAGCATACTATAAGGTCTCTCCTTGAAGCTTAAACCATACAGTACGCTTTGATTTATTTTACGTCGCTAAAGTTCATATTTTATTCCGAGTAAATTACATTTTATTACTGCGCAAACGAACTACTATCCACATTTATACTCTTCGGAATTCAAGCCATATTCGATTTTACCGCATAAAATACTTTAACATAATTTAACGACTTTAACTTATGTTGCTGTCGTTTGTATGTTACGCAAATTAAAATGTACAGTATCGTGACGTCACAGGGACATCAACATAGCGGTTCACGTTTTTGCCACGCAAAACAGACTGCTCATTTGATTTATTCTTTCTCAAGTTATACAAGACGTAAAGAAATAAAGTATGGTACCGCTGTTCATTAAATTAATCGCGCTTTTAAATTAAAATATTTTAAAAAATAGGAATTTTCCCTATTGTTGAAGTTTGGCGGAAGGACACATAGTTGGTGTGAAAACAGATCCGAGCTAGAAGGAGGGCTTCCAGAAAGCATCAAGTTACCGTACGGCGGGGAGGGTACAGCTATCGTGTCCAAGCGAAAAGAAACCATCACTTAGAATTTCCAGGAAAGCACGCTACTAGGAAATCTGCAAAGTTGCGTCGTAATAGCAAAATTGCATTCGATCCGCACGAAGGCCGGCCCCACCCTCACTCAGACTTCTCCCTGACCTTGGAAGCTTGACCTCGTTACACAAGCACGGCGTCATCGCCCCTTACCCCTGGAGGGATGCGCGTCGACAGCCGCCCCCTGTAGGACGTTTCCTGGTGCCACGGCGGTGACCTCGTAACGCCCTTGACCAGAAAGGGAGGGGCGGGGAATATGGGGAGACAGACGCTAAACAAGCCTGCGGGTCGGTCACCAGCTACTATGAACTCTCGACATCGAGAAACTTCATCAGAAGTAAAGAAACTTAGTGTTACAAGTTTGTCATCCTTGGGGTAACCAGGTTCATCTAGAATGAAGGACTTTATATTTAAAAAAAGTTACAATTTCCTGATTTATTACGAAATTTAAATAATCTAAAACAATAATACAACGCTTGTCTGTTAGTAATTCACAACTCTCTAGGTCGATTTTTACAATTAATATTCACAGTTAATACTGCTAACACCTAACTTCTCAACGTGCGTACGCTATGCTTGCTTAGGGAACAGTATTCCAAGAATGTTTCACACGTGTATACCCCTTTAATGACCTTCATTTATCTCTAGTTTATTTTGACGCTGCAGAAATGAGCGAAAATAGGTGTCTTGTGGTCTTTAGATGTAAAAAATGGTGGCGCAGTCATCTTTCAAAAGATATAGGCTAGCAATATACGTCTTATCTTTAATAATACGCTATAAAATTATAGGGTCGCCATTAAAAGTATCCAAGAGGCGAGTCGTCGAGAAGATTGCACGCCAGTTCAGCGACTTGCGTATGTAGGCAAGTGAGTGGCACAATTCCAAAATGTCTCTTGTCCAAATTCTTTTTCGAAATTCGTGGTTTTGTTCAATGGAGTTCCTCATATTTTAAGGAACCCGAACTCCATAGAACAAAAATACGAATTTCGAAAAAGAAAAAAAAATGGACAATGAGACATTTTGAAATTGGGCCAGTCAGTGTCGTCCTTACAGCTTCCGCATTTCTACACCTCGAATGCACGAAGACTTTCACCCATACGGCCACCTTAACGAAGACTATCTCTTCACACACAGCACTCATCAGACTGCTCAAGCCAGTCTTCACTTAAGGGCGCTGTCTACCACAATTTTCATTACCACTTTTTTATTTTTAATATGTACCAGATATTTTTTTCTTACTTTAGACACAAAATGTGACTAAATTTGGCTCTTATGAAATTTTTTTATCTCTCATAGTTTTCGCGTAATGGCTTGCTAAAGTCATATTTTGCATGTTTCCATTTTAACGACTTCACCAAAACCAATTGATATACCACACTCAAAAAAATCACAGTGGATAAAGACATTCCAAGCTACAATGACATGCTCATAAAATTAAAGAATAAAAATTATTTGAATTTTAAAAAAATTCTTAAACTGAAAATAAAAATTTTAAAAATTCAATAATATTTTCAAAATGCAAATAATTTTTACTCTTTATTTTTATGAGCGTGACATTGTAGCCTGCAATGTCTTTATCCACTGTGATTTTTTTTTTAAATTTGGTATATCACCTGGTTTTAGAGTAGTCGTTAAAACGGAAACATGTAAAATATGACTAACAGGCCATTACGCGAAAACTATGAGAGGTAAAAAAATTTCATAACAGCCAAATTTTGTGTCTAAAATAAGAAAAAAAAATCTGGTACAAATACAAAATAAAATAATAATGATGAAAATTGTGGTAGGCCGCGCCCTTAAAATGTCTCATTCAACCAGTTCGTCGCACACACGCAAATACGCCATTCACACACGTCCCGAAGTATTCCGCCAGCGTACGCACTTGCCACAGTAACACCCGATACGTTTATACCGCCTTTCCTACTGCCGCCACTGTCTTTGCTGTCTCCGCGCCACTTGCACGCACAGGCTAAAAGCCACAGTAACTTGCCTACTTGGACTTCGCAAGCGGTATTTATACTCGGCCGCGAAAACGCCACTATCATTCTCACAGTTCTGAGAGCATCCCAGCTGAGTCCCAGCCCAGGGTGTTATGCCAAGCTTTGGCGAGAATGCAAGGTGCTCGCCTCCCAAATGATCCGCGACAGTGGGCTGAAAGGAATGTGGAATTATATGGGACTTTAGTTTCCAAAGTGACAACAACCTCTCTTGGTTGGTTTTCTGTGCCTGTGTGTCTGTTTGTGTTGATTTTCTACTTTTGTTGTCCACCGACTAATGCCTTGTAAAACTGTATGTATTTTCCCTTGTTTGCCAATTCTAAAAAAATTTTCTTTGGACGTTATTTTTCTGTATTCTCTGGTGTTCCGTGAGACACCATTTGCTGCGATGGCATACGTCCAATTTCTTTGATTAGCAACTTGCCCCAATGGACGACTTGAAAAGAGGCGGAGCTTCAGTCAGGTGTGGGATACAATTCCTATCTCCATGGATACCGCAGCCGAACATAACCTTCATTTAGCTGTTTGGCTTCACCTTTCCCGGATGAGATGCACGTCAAGGAAATTGATAATTTGTTTGGAATTTGCCGTTTTTTCAGGTAAACATTAATCTTATGTATTTGCGTATCTTAACCATGAAATTGAAATTAATATTTTTTACCCTTGCGTGCAAATCTATGAATGAGCAACATTTTTGCTTTCTACAATTACCAACCAACAAATCAGCATATTAGTAAACAAGCTTTGTTTCCCACAGTACTTTTCCCCTGCGGTGACGTCAGGGGGCGTGTACTTCAAGTCGTCCATTGCAAGAATCGTTTTAAAATAACCTTATTGTGATTAGTGCAGTCAAATGAGAGACGTGTCTGAGCAAACACACGCTGCCAACAATAATGAATCAGAGCTGAATAAAACAAAATGGTGCACAACGATGTGACGACAGATTGCAAATAGTGTCGGACGGTTGTTAGTCCTGAAATTAGTTTCATCCGGGTCATTCTCGTGATGTGCTGTATGTGAATATACATTTTTACAATATTCTAAACCATAGTTTCATACCTAAAATGGGCAACAAAAATATCTATATCCATTATTTTCGGCCGCGAGAAAATAAGCACGGAAGACTTACGAAAGGAACTTAACTGTTCTTCGAGTACTATTCTTGAACAGACAGTCGAGTGCGTTAAAGCGGGTGTATAATAAACTTCTCTGTGCAATATATCTCAGCAGCCTAGGTAGGCAGCCATTTATAAAATAAAATTTTCACACTATCATGAACAATCTACAGAAGCTCCCTATGGGTGGGCGCGGCGACAACTGACGTCTGCCAACAGCTTCAAGAGGTTTTTCCGCACGGCACCACGGCGACAGAGGCGAGGCCTATCCAACTTCCACGAACGCTCTTCGTAAACGGTAGCAGAATTCTGACGGAAAGGAGCAGACACAACCGGAGACCCGTCCCCACACAATGCGTCGTAAATCAGACCCGCGTCGCTCCTGGAATAAGAGCTTCCGTCTGGGAGCTTCTTAAGGTGCGTACACATCTGAGCTGCGCCGTGTAATGCAACGTGTAGCCGCGCAAGTAGGTTCACGGCGCACTGCGCACCCTGTTCCATCCAAAGTCGGTAAACCCGCGAAACATCAAAAGGGTGTTGCACGCGCACGTTGCACACAGTGTGGACGGACCTGTGCGCAGCGCCAGTAGCAGCAAGCCATTAGTCGTAAAGTTTGTACTGTGAGTGGACCATGGCGTGGACAGAGGAAAACACCGTACAACTTATTGAACTGTA
>PNEQ01079511.1:0-103326 GCA_003012365.1 Medauroidea extradentata | reverse complement strand
CACATTTTGCCACCACGCCTCAATGCTGCAGAGTATCTGCGGTTTCTGCGCGAGGTTTTCCCTGACATGTTGGATGAAGTCAGTCTTGATATTCGCGCGTCACTGTGGTTCCAATGTGATGGAGCTCCAGCTCACTACGCCCTCTGTGTTCGTGACCACCTGAACAGGGCCTTTGGACAGCAGTGGATAGGACGGGGTGGCCCCATTGCCTGGCCACCACGTTCCCCCGACCTCTCGCCTCTGGACTTCTACCTTTGGGGCCATGCGAAGTCCCTTGTGTACGCCACTCCTGTACATACCAGGGAAGAACTGGTGGCCAGGATACATGCTGCGTTTCAGACCATCAAAAACACACCAGCTGTCTTCAGCGATGTGCGACGCAATATGTTACGGCGCTGCACTGCATGTATCGGGTGTGGCGGAGGACATTTTGAGCAGCAAATTTAAAAGGTAAACGTAGCGAGTGTAACACATGCACGGTGTCTCGTACATAACACAACACATGTTTTCACTGGCTTGTTGTCGCCAGGTTGCCTGCCTACCCCTGTTACTTTGGTGCACCATTGCAAGTATAAGGATGCATTTCCGGACATGGGTTCCTTAATCAAATATGTTCCAAACATGCACATTTACCATCCCTATCAATTTGTAACACTTATTCTTGGCCACCCTGTATATATATATTATATATATGCGATGTTGACATTTTACGGCATCAATTGGGCGAAGCATTAATACAAATAATTTTTTCCAAATAAGTGCACATTTGAGGAAGAGTTAGATACAAAAGGTGCTAAAAAATTTACCCAGGATTTCTAAAAATTAGCTCTTTATGGCGACCAAGTAGTTGCTGATGTATATACTACTATGCATGGGTGTGCATGTGTATAATTTTTTATCTGTGACTTTTTACGGTCAGGGGCGTAAACAGAAAACGGATGGAGAAGGCAATAGGGCATGCATCACGACCTTTATGCTTTTATGCAAATTAAAACAAAATATTTGAGAATTATTATATTCTTCGAAAGTATAAGTAATGCATATCTGTTAGCGATTGTTGCAAGATACTGTTGATGTAATCTGTCACACGTTAGGGTTGCTAGTTGCGAATATATGTCCTCCCCTCCCCAAGATTTTCCAAATATAAAAATATTAATCACCCCCTCCCCCACAACCTCTCACGACCACTCCGAGACAAGCCCTGCTTACTTATCTGCGTATGGTAATCGTTATCATTCTGACCGCTTAAACGTTGTATTTCGTCTTAGTTAAGCAAATGCTCATGAAATATTTTACGATCAGTGGCAAAGTAACAATATCGAGGATTCAGAGGTTTCGATGGGAGTTTATGAGGGTGAAATAGGTACCGTAGTGAAACACAGATCAGCACTGGAAATGCAAAGGTGGAGGAAACGAATATCTCCAGTAAAAACCCGTCGACTTGCAGCTGGCATGTAGTACATCAATGTGCTGAACACCGTTCCCGCACAGCTTTTCCGTCTTTATAAAAAATTACGACCTCTATATTTTCAATTTAACGTAAGCTGTGATGTTCTCAAAAAAATTTCCCAGACTCGAAAAATTTAAATTGAGCACCTGTGTCTAAGGTCCGAATTAAATATCGAAAAAGAACTGGTACCATACCAATCTCGAAGACAGTTATCGTGTTTCGAACTTGAATATTTTGTTCAACTGCGTAAAACTGGTACACTACCATGTCTTTTAGCTGAATGTGAAAGGGGGTTCAGCCAGTTATCTTCATAATATAACATACCTGAAACAGGTTAAAAACAAATACCACATGGGTAACACCTTATGTTTGTGAAGCTCTATGGTTCTACATTTCGAGTGATGGTACGCAAACACGTGAAGTAAAACAATAGTAAAGATTCAAGAATAATGAAAACGATATATTTGATAAGTTTATGTAAACTATTTGTATGTTAAATGCATAACCATTTAAAAATTTGATTTAATGCTACCCATAAACGAAAAAAAAACTACAAAAGATTTTATTGTTTAGACAAACACATTGTTTCAGTGGCATTTTGAGTACATTGCAAAAGTGGTTACAGTTAAGTAAATGATATGTGTAAAAAATTTCCCAACAGTAAAATAACATTTAATTTTTTATTAACGTAGTACTTTAGTGCTGTGCTTTCTAGAGAGCTTACTTACTTTTAATACATTGAACAGTTAACAATATATTTCGTTGACTAGTTCTAAAAAAATATTACATTATATGTGTTTGGCAAAACCTTAAATATTACATGTGTTATGTAGTTACTATCACCAAGTTATTATTATTGTTATTAATTAGGCATCTAGTCAGTAAAAATGTCAATAATCTTATCATGTCAACTGTAATGTGCGAAGGTCTAGTCAGAGTTTGTATGGATTTTGAGAGAATTATTTTTAAAGCATAAGCGAGAGTCGATATCAAATCTTTCAAATGTTTCTCACGTGTGTTATTTATTATGTAGCAGAATTTTTCCAACTCAAAAACCGGAATGGTTTTTTGCTAATTAATTCATTCATTCATTGTATTTTAATTGAGTAAACAATTATCTGAAAGTGTACTGTCTCTTCCCTGAAAAATAAATAGGCAGTACACAACATTAGTAATAAATCTGTTGAAAGATTTACTTATATCGATTCTCATTTCGAATGTAAAATTTAATTAAAAATAATTGTGGATACTGTGCGACAAGGCCTTAAATAATAATCACCTGTTATTTTAAAATCAAGTTATTCTATAAAATTACAAATCTTTTTTTGTATCGCTACATGCCACCGTCTTCGACCACCACGTCGGAAGTGTCCGTTTCAATATCGCTGACCCATTCACCCTTTTTTCCAATTTCTGTCTCTAAAAGAGTGCCAAAACCTAAATTTACACTTGAACCCTTCTTATCTTACCGTCGGATGGTTGTGTTGGAACTTTCCGGGACTCATCAATTTACGACTACACCCCTAACATGCGGCATTTCCCGGAACGAGCGCATGATCGTCCACCAGACTCATTTCATGCAATACGGCGTTATAGAGTCTGTCCTAGTTTATCGAGCGAGACGAAGTAAGTTGTACAGATTCAGTGAGTCTATTGGTTTTATATGTTGGACGAATAATCTACTGTGTGTCAGCCAAACTGCTGGAAAATACTCAACTGAGAAAAAAAAACGCATACATAAATTGTGATCGCGTGTTGTGAATGAAAATGATAAATACAACCTAATAGTAAGATAACCTCACATGATAAATAAATAAAAATAATTGTTACAAGTGACAAAAATCACGATGTTTATGAGGTTGGCTAAGTGGTTCATACCAATAAAAAGAGTAAACAGAACTGTGGTTTTTTTTTACCGTTGTGTGTGCCAGCCGGTATCGTTGAGAAGTGTGGGCGACTCTAGCTGCGGCCTTCAGAGCCGATGAGGAGTAAACGATGTGAACATGGAGCGCAATGGAAATGAAGGGCGGGGAAAAAATGGAGATCCTTGCCATAATTTGAAGACCTGTGACATCTCCCAACACGATCCTTACACGCTCAGAGAAATAAATTATTGAGACAATTAGAAATTAGTCATGTCAACAAAATACATGTTTAAATAGTGCCAAATAAATGATGTGCTGCTGGTACTACATCCTTTTGTTTATTTCATTTGATAACAAGAAACGCACAATATTTGATTGGTTGTTTATTATGCTGTTTAAGAAATTGTATACAAATTTTATTTCAGTTACCCTTAAAAGTCTGAGCACACTGTAAATAAAAAAAACTGAAACGTTCAAAGGTTAACGATAAAAAAATAACACCTAATTGCATTGACATATTCTAACACTGAATCTAACAAGAACTTTGTGCTCACTTCTTAAAACATTAATAACCACCGCCATTTCAAATTTACACACTTACTAGGTTGATTTAGTATATAATAATTTCGTTTGTTTTCTCAAGTTTTATATTCCATTATTTACTTTCACCTGAAAGTATTTTATGCAGTCTGTTTGTGTCTTTACTAAGAATTCATCAATACAGTGACATGAACTTCACATACCCTTACTGCCACAGAACTATCAATGTAACTCTCGGCACGTACTCGACTTCACCGACACAAATTCCATGGTTAGCAACTGTAAACAACAAATTAATTTGTTCGAGAAAACTAGTTTATTATAAGCTAAACATAACTTCAAACAAACCCGTACTTCGTTAAATACAACTAAATGTTTATCTCAGTTCATATTTAATTTTGTTCAAACAAACACATTTTCGTTCAACTTAACACACAAAAATTAAAAAAACTCAATTCACTTCGCTGCTCTACTGGTTAAGATAAATAGTAAATATGTTTAAAATTACAAAATCATAGGGAAATCAAATAAGAGCTTGTTTGCAGCAAACAAAGTAAGCCCAACAAATGTGTCAGATACCGTGAAATAAACATATTTTGAAAATTTAAACAGCTCAAATATCATACAAGTAAGTATTGTTCACATAAAGAAAATATGACGTAAACGAGTAAACATGTTGCTGACAGCCAGACATTTCTCTCACTTCATGCGAAAATCCGGGGATTGAACCAGAATTGCCTTGCTGGAAGGTGAACTCTCTAGCCACTAGACTGTTTATCAGCCGGCATCTAGTTTTCAGGTAACCTCAGAATTATTAAATAACATTTGTATATTCTCTCGGATATTGGTGTATCTGAGGCTTTCTCACTACGAGGACTCAGTATGTCTAGCTATTTTCATTCATTATCCACGACCACAATTCACGCAAACCTTTACGAAAGGGCGGCAACCCTAATTTTAACAATAAGTTGAAAATGCAGTATGCCAAAACAATGTTTCGCATATTAAAGTTATTAATTAATTTCGACATACTTACAAAATTCTTCACAAGAGATTTCCTACCATGTGAATTATTTCACGGAATTCGTTGACAAACATTTTCTAAGTTAAATTTTACGAGAAAAACCTCACGAAGTTTGTTGCAGATGTGCTTACCACCGTGTATGTTTTGTAATGTCTTAAAAAGTTTTATACAGCGCATCGAGAGTCTTTAATATGTATTCGTACCAAAATGCCTCCAACTGGGATCTCCACATAATAAACGTTTCCTACACAAATAGTTATATTCTGAAGTCATAACCATATTGCTGCTGACATTATTAATTATTCTCCAGGTTAGATTGTGTGTTAAATAATTTTTTTCTCTGCTTTTCTGTTGTAATTTTGTATTTAAATTCTTGCAGTATGTCTTTTACGGAAGATATCTTACTTCTAGAGAATTATGATAAAATATATTCCACATAAATGGTTAATTGAGCGTTCTGTGCTCTTGCCATTTATATTCTCTCGTTTGGTTTTGTTTCTACGTTTGTATTTATATGAATAGGGCGTATGTACTGTTCATCCGTATTTGGCATTGTTAAATCAGTTAAGTGTTTATAGCACCACTGACTATATTTCCTTTGCAAAATACCATGCATACATATAAAGTTTTTGTTCGTTTGTGTTACAATAAAATATAAAAAAAAGTCGTTTTCTGTGTATCTGTGTTTTTCTTTAGCCTATTTGTCGACATCACTACAATATCATGTGAAACAAATGTGTGTGTTTAATTCAGGCAAGAGTTTGTTCTAAATATATGTACAGTACATAATATTGCATGGACATAAAGCATGCATTAAAATACAAAATTGCCACTAATGGAATAAAGTTATATGTCAGGCTGGAAAACAGAAGTCTGCTGACTGACTACACCCTGACACCATGGCTGGATAAAAAAGTATAAAACATTGCCAGTCGTAATTAAGTCATTGGTAGATACAATTTAAAAAACGCATGTGGCGTGCCACATGTAAACCATGAACAAAGTACGGACTCTTTTATAACCCTCAGCATTCCTGGTGTGCACCGTAACCGGCAAGGCCTAGTGATATTTCTAAAATAGGCTGCTTATGACCCAACTCAGTTGAAAACATCAGTTTTTTTTAGGCCAGCAATGCTATTGGTAAACAAACAGATGACCGATCCGAGTGTTGCTAACTGTGTCGGCTGAATATATTAATTTGGCCTAAAATTTTCATTTCAATAGCTTTTACGAGAATCAATTAAAAAAATTGTAACCGATATTGTAAAGTTCTGACCATCTTGTTAAAAATCGTTTCAATTGTGTTGCTTAAATATTTCTGAAGACAGATATTGTTATAATTTTTAGTACTTATTGAACTGCGAGTGCGACTGCCGGGCGTATGTAATGCCTCTAAGGCCCTCGAATAATGTGCAGTCCCTTTGTTGAGTACGTTTTCCTATGAATATCCTTATATAAGAAAAGAGAACACGTGTTCCTTTTGCCATGGATAACAAGGGTGGTCACTGAGGCTGAGACGTTCCCGTACTTGATAAAAAATAATTAACCCCTACCGAACTACAGAACTTGAATTTATGGGCGGGAACTTTCCAGTCCGCGAAATGCGTTGCCGAGTGTTACGGGAATCATATACTAGTTACTAAACTATTAAACGCTCTTCATAGATTTTGTGCGTTTAACAAGAAAAAAAATAGTATGTAGTCACGTTCTTTTACCACAGCCTACTATTCCTTGATTTCAAATCGTCTTTGTAGTTAGAAATGAAGTATATCGTCGCTGGTGAAGAAATGTGGGCTTTACGGGTACAGTGTAAGACAATAAATTTATAAAACTCAGTGTATTCCTAACAGTACCTATACTGTAAATGAAGAATGTGAGTAGTTGTATGAAAATCTGCCCTCTCATTTTAGTTCCTCGAAAAAATTAGTTTGCAGATTTCAATTGCTTTGTGTTTCATAAGTATAATAACGAGTGCACCGTATAAATTTTATAAGCAACGGCAAGGTTTGCCGCTGTGAAGAGAAATCATCAATACATCCTTTGATAATGTCTAACATGATACGAGCTCCTCCCGTGGCACGGCCAACCAGCGGCCTGACTACACGGCGCAGACACAGGGCTTCAGGTAAGCAATACAGTAGGAGAAATGGAGTTGACTTCCAAGCGCAAGCTCTACGAAATAGTGCATGCAAAAGCTGCGTCGCGGATTTGAATCACACCAGTCGAATCTCCCCTTTCACCTCAAAGACTTTGGCCGTAGAGGCGACATTACAATACATGTGCCGGCCGACGTCGGTCGTAGTGCCTCATCGATTTTCGCCGCACACACAAACATACCCTTCACCATGAGGCCGCCAGGGGTGCCGGCTCGTAAGGGGCGCCGAACTGAGGTCAACAATTTTGATGTGGTTTTAAACATGTATTAAAAAAAATTAAAGTTCTTTTTAAGAAATGTTATTATATTGAACAAACAAACGAATCACAGGAAAAAATAAATAAAATTATTTGTAGCTCAATTAAGTTAAACTGTTGTACGTGTTATTTCTCTTTGTAAAGCCACACATAAAGCAAGCACAGGATGAGGTTAGTATGTAGGCAAGTTTACTACGCCCATAAAAATTATCCTCACCAATTTTTCCATAATGGACTCGTCTGTCGTCTTTCCAACGCCCAACCCATCCCACTCCTAGATTTTTTTTTCGTAGTCCGCATGATCGAAGACGACACATGCACGTGCGAGATACGTCAAGTCAGGTGATTCCACTGACCCACTATGCAGCGAGTCTTTGTGTTGTGTGCTGAAGTATGCTTGAAAATGTCGGACCAAAAAAAAAGGTTTGTAGTCTTTTTATAGAAAAAGGAAGGTTCATAAAATTACTGAAGATGAGAAGCAAGCATCTGCTTTCAAATAAGTTTCTTACATTTAGCTATCATCACACTGAGCCTAATAGTACGGCCGCTGAAAAAAATTGGTTGTGAGCAAGTGAAAGAAAATATGCAAGATGCCGATGCTGAACTTAGGCCGCCTTTTGTCGATACGCAATCGCCTGTACCAACAGAGGTTAAGTTATTATTGTTCGTAAAAATTATTTTTGAATGTTAAATGAATGTGGAGTTTTGCAGACGGTTGTGCGATATTGCGATATATAGCATGTGTTACGATATTATTTTAAATATCGCGCATGGTACTTTGCGATAAACAGGATGTTCACAAAAACACCGACAAACTCCGGCACGTGATTTCTTGTGAAAAATAAAGCGGGAAATATGTAAGACATTTTGTATGTTACCGTAATATTAAGGGAGTAACTCGCCTTTAAAAATCACATTTTAAAACTTTGATCCCCCCTACAAGCACAACACTAGTAGATGTAAACTGACAAAACTTAAGATATTACTTCATGATAATACGGCCGACAAATCAACAGTAAACGCCAGTTGATACCCTCAACCCTCACGAAAATAGAGGTGGCCACCCTTAAATTGCTGTCAACCATTTTAACATAAGGATAGTCAATTATTTAAAAGTGAATTATTGGGTAATGTGAACATAGTAATAAAAAAGGTCCTCTTGTAGCGACTGTCTAGGACGCATAGTTTTCGTGCAAAATGTATGTGAAGTTTTGGCGTGGTGTACGAACACGAGTGTCTGGTTTATTCCGCCGTGCCGCACAAATGACGACGGACATTCAATGCAAATATCACGTAACGTAGTTTAACAGATCACATAACCGTAACCATCACTTTATTTTTGGATAAATTTGTGTGTGTGTTTTGATGAAAAAATTATAAATGCGAAAGTGAAATAAATATCTCGTCGGTAAAATTCACGACGTTAGACATTTAAACGGTTTGTGTAGTTCTGACACAACTGTAAAGTGTAGAGGAGCCGATATTGTTTTCATCACTGTCCAGTATTTCAGATACCAATACTGATACTGGCTTGAGAAGGTAAAGTAAAATTATTAAGAACGTACATTTTTAGTAATCTTAATAATAATCATGACTAAAACATTAAAAATTAACACAATTAGAATTTTCTTTGACGAAATGTTTTGAAAATAAACTTTTAAATTTCCTACGTTCTTAATAATGCAGTCGTGTGATGAATGATATGGTTTAGTTTTAGAAATTTTGGATTAAAATTGACGTCAGGAATAGATTAATTTACAGTCACTAAGTCATTTAAATTTGTAAAGCACTCGCGAGTATAACACTGCTAGGCACATTTTTGTCTTCTAGAAAGTTTTGTTGAAAATTCTGCAACATGAATAGAGAGAATAAAAATTTGGGAATTTTTATGCTCTTCTACTTCAAAAGGAGCGGATGGGTTGAATTTATTGGTAACGGAACAGCCCTGCTGTAAACTTGTAGTCAAATGTTAGATTGCAATTACTCCTAACATTACAATCTCACAACAGTTACGCGCTTTCATGTCAGTAGTGATACGTCGACACCTTTTCCTCACCTTCCTTATCCCTCAACCCTAGTGTTGCATCTGCCTTGTATTTAATGCAGATTTCCTAAATGTCAGTTATTACTCAAACAAGTGAAAACAACGCCATATCAGTGTCACACAAGCAGTTCAGGACTGTGTTATTTTAAACATCGTAACGATTTATTGCAGTAAACAATTTTGTTACCTAATATGATTACTCGTTAAATATTGAGTGACATCTAAGGATAAAACTTTACTTTAAACCATATTTATTTTAATGGTGTGCGTTTAATACTGGAAGAGTTAACGGCACATGTTAACAAACAACACATTTTAGCGCAAATCGTAATCCATATCCGAGAAGAGACTACCTCAACTCATCTCCATTATTGTAAAATACCATTTGTGCTGACACGTGCATGAAAATGCTTTGTGTAACGTTGCAGCTTTATTGAGCAGTTTCACGAACGTAATAAAATAATCACAGTGTTATACTTGTACATTTATAATATTATTTAAACACACACAAATTCAGCCAGGAACAAAGTGATGGTTTCGGTTATGTGATCTTACGGTGCGTGATATTCACAGTGAATGTTCGCCGTCATCTGTGCGGGGTTGCGTAATAAACCAGACACTCGTGTTCGCAGTATTGCCTACACACTAGGTTCTGTGTTACCACCCCAACCAAAACTTGACGTGCGTTTTGTAGGAAAACTACGAGTCCTAGACAGTCGCTACAAGAGGACCTTTTTATATTATTAAGTTCACATTACCCAATAATTCACTTTTAAATGTTGGATTATCCTTATGTTATAAAAGTTGTCATCTATTTAAGCGTGGCTACTCATTTTATTTTCGTAAAGGTTGAGGGTATCAATTGGCGTTTACTGTTGGCTTTTCGGCCGTATTGTCATGAAGTAATATCTTGAGTTTTGTCAGTTTACGTCGATTAGTGTTCGGTTTGTAGAGAAATCAAAGTTTTAAAATGTAATCTTTAAAGGCGAATGACTTCCTTAAAATTTCGGTTACGTACCAAATGTCTTATATATTTTCTGCTTTATTTTTCACAAGGAATCACCTGCCGGAGTTTGTCGGTATTTTTTGTGATCATCCTGCATATCGCGTTGCGATTTTGGCAATACATATCATGGTGGGATCTCTGGGATAAATATCGCAGAATACACGCATTTAAATAATTCAAACATCCTGGCTCCTAGAGATTAATGAAAGTGATCTATGTGTCTAATAAAATCGATTGTCATTTTTTTACCTGGGTCATAAATACGGATTTATCGCATTTGTTTGGTTAATGAACAGGAGGTTGCCAGATTACTACTCACAAAAAAAAAGAACTAAAAATATCTCTCATACACTTACATGAGTGATCCAAACGTCACGCACATCAAATAAAAAGAATGTTTTATATAGCAGAAAATGGATCAGATACATACATGACCAATCCATTGAATAATATAACAAAAATACCACGTATTGTACCATGCTCTTACATTTGCGCGACATTTGGATTACTCTGTGTTACATAGAACATCTTTTAAACCAAATACGATCATTTCTAAAACCATCGTACATGTAGAATTTATTTTGGAGCCACGATGGTAATGCCGTGAGAGCGCTTGAATTCCACGAAGGTGATCTGGGCTCAATCCCTGACTTGTTTACTATGGTTTTTTCGCAAGAGGGAATCGCGCCGGATGGTCACTGCATATTTCTTTTTTAATTTTTTTTAAAACACAGCTTAAAAATAACTTTCATCATACTGTACTACTTGAATAATTTTTACTGTTCATAAATTTTAAAAGTGTAGATACAAAAATATGGAAAACGATTTTTTCGTTTCTTTGTACATTGTAAGAACTGTTGACTTGGCCTGTCTATAAAGGTAAATATACGTTTGCTGAATATACTATCCTTTATTGTTTCAGGTATCGGTTCCGGAAGAAGAGACAGTTTCGCACGATCCAGGCAGAATGGCCTTCGCAGGTTACCGACCATGTTCGTCAAATTCTAGCAAAGCGTGGACCAAAGTTCCCGATATCCAGTGTTCTGTTAACAAAGAGGGACATAGGTTTAGTGCAAGCAATTACCGTAGACGGTTGTGCAACGGCTAAGAAGTTCCGTGTGTGTGGTTAACTTATTAAGTTGTGAAAAATATGATTTTTTGGCTTCTGCTGTAGGCTATTTAGTAGAGTGCGAATGTCTTTATCAACGGTATCTGGTCATTCTTACTAGAAATACACTCAGAGCTTTTGTCAGAACATGAAACTTCCCCCACACCATACGAAAGCTTACCAGTTGTGGAAAAAATGTAGTCGGTGGTTTCGTTTAGCAAGACAATTAATTCTGAAAATCAGAGAATGATTCAAAATTAAACAGAATGATGAAGAGAGGTTTTCAGGCAGTTGGTATTTGTAATTGAATACCTGGGTTCCCAGAACTTAGCATTTCGCGGGAAAAACGACGTACTGTTTCAGAGGAACAATGGGAACTTTCTGAAATTGCTGGAATTTATTGGAAAGTTTTACTGTGCAGTAGTTGACAATTTGCGTAAAATAGTATCAAAAGAACCTTACGTTCATTATTTAAGAAAACATTCAGAATGAAATAATTGCTATTATTGACTTTCACGAATAGTATCTATTACTATATTATTTTGGACTGCACATCTGACATAAGTCACACTGGACAACTGACTCTTGTCATTCGATATGTGCACTGCGCCTCATGAAAAGAACCATATATTCAAGAAAAAATTTTGGGATCTGTTCCAATAGACAGTTCTACAGGTGAAGCTGTAACCAACACACTTTTGACTTAACTGAAAGAAATGAAAATACCATTATGTAACATGCGCTGTCAAGGCTATTACAACGGGGAAATATGAGAGGAAAATATACATTTGTTCAAAGCAAGATACTTGAAATGAACCCTGGGGCATTTTTTTGTGCCATGTAGTACACAATCTCTTAACTTGGTGGTTACTGACGCTGCTCTTTCCTGTAACGAGGCTGTAACCTTTATCGGCACTGTGCAAGATATACATATTTTTTTCTGCCTCTGTTCATCTATGGTCTATTTTAAATGAACAAGCATTTGAAAAAATACTATCTCGAGTTTAGCTGAAAAGCTTTAAGTTTGTGTGCTGTTTAATCGTGTGGCACAAATATCTCTTCAGGATAAACTTGGTTAGCAAAGTGACAACTCCTATCCATTTGTATGGATGTGTACTAGGGGCTAAAAAATAAATAAATATATATATAAAATATATGAACATTTCAAATGCAGTTGAGCTTTTGGGTAAGGGAATACTTTATGGAATCCACGCGTTCAGAAAATGGTTTTGAAGAAATAATGGGTGATGCAAAGGAAATTGCTGAAACTCTTGATATCAAAAGAGACCGTTTCCAGTTGAATTACCAGTTCGGCCACGAAAAATTACGCGCCAATTTGACTATGAATCTCATGACGAATCTGTCAATACAAACCCAAAAATGACATTTAAAGTAAATTTCTTTTTATATATACTCGATCACGCTATCATGTCACTGGATGAACGTTTTGTCCAACTGAAAGCATACAATCACATATTTGGGTTCCTTTACAACATTCAAAGTCAGGAAAATGATAGCCTTAAACAGAAGTGTAAATCAGGCCATTGTGATGTTCATGATATACAGCTTCACCAAGAACTTTCAGTTCTTCATAATTTGTTGTATTCTTCTGTCAAAAGTGTCAGTGGTCCGCTGCATGTATTGAAGTACATTACAACCAACAACCTCTGTGAGAACTCCCAAACGTTACTGTTGCACTCCGACTTTTACTCACACTTCAAGTGACTTTCGCATTGGAGAAAGGAGTTTCTCAAAATTAAAACTTTTTAAGAACTATTTAAGGTCAACAATTTCCCAGGAACGTTCGGTGGGATTAGCTATGATGTCAATTGAGTATGATGTAAGTTCTTGAGAAAATCCACACAGAGTTAATTTTTAGAGACTGTACAGAAAAAAAGGCCCGTAAAGTGCACTCTTAATATTTGATAAATCTAATTTGTTAAGTTATTGGCACATTAGCGAAAACTGTTTAAATATGTTGTGTTACAGTGTAAGTTAATTAAAAATGCAGTAACATTAATATATTTTCATGATCATTGGTCCTGTGAAAAAGGTATAAGGAAAGATGCATCTAAAAAAATATATATTCGGTCGTGAAAATAAAACAGCTACGGAGGAGCCAAAATGCTATTTATACTGACCTGCCCGGGTGAAACATTCGCCTAAGCCGCCCTGGACACGAGAGCAGTCTGTTGAAATAGTTTCTCAATAAGTACGCCGCTACTGACCGACTGCCGCGACAGGTAGCTGGGGCTGCCGACCAGTCGTTGTGATAATTTTAAGTTTTGGAAGCGCTTGGCGTAACTCTGGTGGCAAAACTGGGATACTTCTATCATGGCCACGCTGGGGATATACCGCTACTGGGCAAATTTCGCTGACTGGTCGGACCGCGTCGGAGGTGGGACGATGCCATTTTAAGCGTATTGCCTAGTAACGAGGTCATTTTGTACGTGGCCACGTGCGTTGTCACTCTGTTCCGAACCACCGTCGTGATCAGTCTGTGTTGGATAGTCTTCTAAAAATTCGTCAAGTCAGTAAGTCACCGACGGGTGGGTCTCCTCCCCCAACCTGACCATTAAGTTAAGCTATAGTTTTGTAAATTGTAATCCTTTACAGTTTGCCGCACTTAAAACAGGAGTTAGAGATAAGTACGAGTTAAATTTATGAACCTAGGACCTCTCCGGTATACTAGTTACGTCGGGTTATAATTTAGCAACAAAATTGTAAGCACGACTAGTTTGGAAGGTTTTAATTAAAGTCTTAGTTCGGGAGCACCAGACCACAAACCCTTAACGTTGATACACAAGAATGTGCCATTATCCTTTTATTTTGTTTAATTGTAAAGTCGGTTTTATGGCTGATAATATTTTTAATGATTTTTTTTATATTCCCTGCAATCTGTCAGATATTTATGCAAAGTAATTATTTTTAATGTAACTTAAACTGAAACCAAAGCTCTTATTTTATAAGTCTTGTTTCCTTTATAGAAACTACCGAATTAGATATCTCATTTATGTATTCCCTAGATGTTCACTCTTAAAATGGTTCATCACCAAAGCACCTCTTTGGTGTTCAGTACTTATCAAGGGGGGAGTAATTAGGCCTAAAAGTGTTATAAACGCGTGTGTTAAAACAAAACAAGGCCAGCTTTTTTTGCCACTGTATGTTTTAGAAGGAAGATTGATCATATTGTTGGGACGAGATTGGCTTACGAAGCTGGAAATTAAATTAAGTTTGCCAAGTAGCAGTGTGGGGCTTGAAAATTGTGAAGTAGCTACTCAGTTAAAGGAGTCATATCCTGTTGTATTTGAATCCAGTTTAGAGACGAACAATTACGGTACAGCATCATTACATGTAAAGGCAGAACAAAGCTACAGCATCATAAGCCTAGATCTTTATCATTTGCTGTAAAGGATAAGGCAGAGCAAGAGTTATATATTTGTTAGTAGGGGCGGGCGTGTTAAATCCAGTGGAATCAAGTGAGTGGGCATCTCCAATTGTGCTAATCATTAGGAAAGATGGTACATTCAGGATCTGTGGTGATTACAAAATCACTGTAAACTCCTTTTTGGAAGTGAATCGTTATCCAGTACCCAAAATTGAAGATATACTGAACAGGTTTTGGAAATTTGATAAATTCAGTAAAATTGATTTAAGCCGAGCAACCAGCAGGTACTCATTGAGACTTCAAGGAAATATGTTACAATTAGTATACACAAAGCATTGCATTACACTCGAATTCCATTTGGAGTTTCATCAGGGGATTTTTCAAAGATTAATGGAACATTTGCTAGTGGACATAGAGTGCGTAGTTGTGTTTCTTGATGACATCTTGGTCACAGCTGACAATGATGAAAAACAGTAGGAAAATCTGAACAAAATTTTTTAACGATTGCAAGAAGTAAAACTGCGTGTACAACCAAATGAATGTAGTTTTAGGAAGATTTTAGTATAGTATTGTAGTTATGTTTTGGATAAAAATAGTCCACATAATGCATGAAGAAAAGTTCAGGCTATCTTAGATTTGCCAATGCCTTCTAATTTAACTGAAGTGAGAGCTTACCTCGGTTTAATTAATTACTATGCAAGGTTTGTGCCAAATTTCTCCACAATATTGTATCCTTTGTATCAGTTTTTACGGAAAGATGCGCACTGTAGACTGACTCAGGATTGTGTTAACGCGATTATGCCCACAGAGGATATAATGGAATTTGAAAATGTTTTGGCGCTTCATCACCCATGCTTGCCTTTGAAAGTTGCCTGTAATACTTCTCAATATGGTGTGGGAGTTGTTTTGTCACAAGTGTATCCAGACAAAACATCTTCCCGCACCCTCACTTAGGCTAAAGTTAATTAATCACAAACATAAAAAGAAAGCCTGGCATTAGTGTTTGGTGCAAAAAAAAATGCCAGTATCTGTACGGTACAAAATTCATGTTGATGACAGATCTCAAACTCTTGTTATGAATATTTGGGCCAAAGACAGTGATACTACTCATAGCAGCAGCACGCTTACAACAATATGATGTGTTTTTGTCAAATTTTGATTATGATATTGTTTTCGTAAAATCTGAATGCCATGAAAATGCAGATGCTTTATCGCTTCTGCCCTTGCCCCACAGAGTCAGAGCTTTTGTAGAGGCCATTTAATGATGGTAATGTCACTTACATGGAGTATATAAGGGAGAGTTCATTTCTGTTGACGAATCAAGTGATAGCCAGGGAAACTTAGATTGACCCAGTATTGACCAATGTGGTTCAGTATGTATTGTATGTAAATTAAGCCATTTTGGATACATAAGGAACAATTGACAGTAGAGTCTGGTATTTTTATGTGGGGTTACCGAGTGATTATTCCAAGTGTATGCAGGGCAGATTTATTGCAACAGTTGCATGACTGTTGCAAGGCAGTCACACGGGAATAGTAGGCTATTTTTGTAGGGTTTAATTACATATCTACTTTCTTAACAACCGGCCTCCGTAGTGTGCTCGGTAGCATACCTGCCTACGATGCGAGAGATCCTGGGTACGAATCCCATCATGGGAATTGATATTTGTGTCGTTTTCTTAGGTTTAGACAGTTTTTAGTCCATCCTTTGCTAAGCGTAACGGCATAAAGCCGGGGCACGTAAATAAAACCACTAAAATTAAAATTGAGTTACGTAAATCCTTTCTTATCAGAATGTTGACCGACTTCACTCGTACAAATACGTAACACTATTACTCGTAAATGTTAATCAGCGTAAGAGTAAACGTGTACCAGAAACTGTAAACATAGTAAACTGTTGGATCTTCGATTTAAGAGAAGCATTTATACATTTAAATGCTGGCTGTGAATTAGCAAATTTATAATTTTAAACCAAAGAAAGTAACGCTTCTCGGGCAAAAAAAAAATCGACAGCAACACATCGCAAGTTTTCATGCAAACTGTTATCGGACACGAATGCATAAAACTGGATTTGTCCATTAAAAAAATATTAAAAAATGTCTCGTCTCGTTAACCAAGCTAATCAAAAAGTCAAGTCTAAGCATGTGTGACATATGGTGTCACTAAGCTTTGGATGAAAAATGTTTTGTATTCACAAAATTATAAAATGCAATATGTTCACAAACAATGCCATAAACCATGTATCTGTGTACACTATTCGTCCAATAATTTCTTTTCCAAGATTCAACAGGACTCTTAAGTTGAGAATTTGGCATTATTTAATGACCAATAACGCTTAAATTGAAATAGTATTTTGTTAAAACTCATTAGCGATTAGTTACGATGCGTGATTACATTGCAGGGTTTCGGTATCAGATCCGACTATGTTGTACGAGAATCTTGCATAAGGATACCTGTTGCAATCAACCTGTATTTTCCCGCTAACCGAGGAAGTGTGACTAGTAGGAATTTTGTTTCTCGCCACTCGCACGCTACTGGCAGGGAATATTGCATATCTTTATCAGTGTAATTGTATCACAGACAACTCAAACTGGTGTATAGTTATTGCTAAGCTCCGCTTCCACAGGTACACAGCCACGCCTCGCCGATGTACGCGATACATTACACAGCTCACTTCACCGAGTACATTGATCCGGAATATAACAATGTACAATTTGAAACTAGTAACAGTGTTAACGATCAACTTAAGACTGAAATGTGACCTGACGAAGGCCTAAAACAACTGCATCACTGAATATAATCTGGGTAACCTGTTTGGAGTGACGAGTTAAGCTCCTAATACATCAAATTTCAGAGCTTAGGATATCACAATTCGTAGTGGTATCTTCGGTAAATAAATACAGCACACGGCAGTATTCAAAATGCATTTCGTGAGAACACGTGTGGTGTAAAATGGACACTATTATATCTGAATGTGGTACTTTTCAGCTACCATTTATTCTTGGATTGCAGACGTAGATTTGTAGATAGTACTAAATTTACTAAACAAAATATGTTTTTATATTTGGACTCTGCAAAGGCTGGGAACTACGTTATAATACAAATAAATATAATTTAAAAGGGCAACATTTTCTACACAAAATTTTACTTGTATTAAGAAAATTGGAATTTTAATTTTTGGTATAAATACTGAAATCTACGCAGAATAAGCATCTCGTGTTCCCGACTTCACAATGTGTACGAGAGAAAGCCGGGGTGAAGGTTAGGCTGGCTACTCGACTAGCGAGACATGTCCGTTGTTCGTACGATCCGAAGAATGGACGAGGGTGAGATGAGTGCGGAGATACGTCAAGAGTTCCCCAAAAATCCAACCGTCTAACTGCAACGTCACCCGCGTTTCACCACTTGCCAAAAACCGGGATCGAATCAATTTGAATTCGAAATCCGGACCGTCTGGATGGGAGGCGAGAGCTCCGACCCCTCGACCACTGTACCTCTACTCATACATCTATTGAAATGTGTTAAGTTATAACCTTTACTATTCCAGTATAAGGTGGGGTAAATAACAATTTTGTGTTGAAAGTATGAAAATACATTGGAACGTAATGTACGATGCGAGGTTGAATAAAGGGGTGTTATGATGAGGGTGAAGAGTGAAGTCGAACATTTGTGATTATAATGGATAACATTAGTATGAATGATAATAAATAACTAATGTGATAAGAAGAGTGAGAATATATGAAAATACACTAACTGAATGAGGTTGTAATATGTAGCATATGGAAAGAAGCGATGCATTACATATATGAACTTAATATGGTGAAATCGAAGAGAGAATTATCGTTCGCCTATAAGTCGTGCTGGCAATAAGCTGTCAAATATTTTTGATTGGTGCGATTCTTAGGAATCGAAGTAAGAATAACCTGCATATTTGTTGTTAGTAAAAATTAAAATATTATTTAATTATTATCAATTTAATATGTGTACATACGTATTAATCAGAATAGAAAATATTACACATTAAATTGCGTGCAATATAAAACCTGTATATGATTTGATATTTAAGTGATAATCGTATATTATAGCACTACCGGACAATTACGTATGTATTTCATTGGTTAAATCAACCATAAATATATATTTTTTGAAATGTCCTTGAATTACGCGAAATGTAGACACACTGTAAAAGTACTTGATGACAATAACGAAACATTTTTACATGAAACTAGTAGGAAAATGGATCATTTAATTATAATGAATATTTTATATTTAATATAGTTTTATATGTTTATTGATTTTAATTTTTTAAAAGTATTTGAAGCAGGATTTTTTTCTGATGAACACAATTTATTAGCTGGATTAAAGTCAGCATTAAAAATATTTTTTTAAAAACAAATTTTATATTAATTGAAATTATTAGACGTCATCATAAATTAGAAACTGTTATCAACAAAATTGCATTTTGTATGAAGAACGAATATTTATACAAAAACCTCCAACAAAAATGTTAAATAACTATGATGTATTAATAATTCAGTTTTACTAAGTAACAGGATTTTCTTCTATTTCTTTTCATCCTTACTGTAATAAATTCACGGTATAGGTTATGTCCATATTTAGAAAAAAATAATATGGCTAAGTCATACATACTCTAATATTTGTTGTGGTCCATTGGTTTTGTCTTGTTCTCCATTGTATATCACAAGGGATCGTAACGGAATACTTTCTTCTTCCTTATATCCCTCAGTTTCTTGAACCGATACGCCACTATACCAAAAATAAAACAATTTTAAAATAGCATAGTTACAAATAAGTGTTATTTGGTCGTAACTACTGAAATTAAGATTTGGGACACATACATTTCATAAATAATAATACTAACAGCACTTAAACCGTAAGCACACAATGAAGTTCTATAAAAATGTTTGAATGTCGTTTTCGTTTTCAAATGAAATAATTTTATCTTCATAACTTATTTATCTGATTAAAATCTACATTCCTAACATACTTGTCTCACTATTTTTTTGACATAATGTACTGAACGACTATCAAACTTAAATGTACATCCTAAACCATTTTACTACCAAGGCAATGAAAGGTAGTTAAAATACCCATGGATATTTATACATTTGTTTTTAAAAATTCATTCAATAAGCAAGGTTTATCACGAGTGTATTTCATTTGTGAGTATCGTATATAATATTATTCTGGCACTGGGTAACGTGTGTTTGGGAAATATAGTAATTTATTTGTTTTCTTTTAAATAATAGTAAACTAAATATGTTGCAGGGAGTTTTGAAACACGCAGTTATTTGCCGAGAGTGCAGGCACAATCGGTTTTAATGAACTCTTACTAGGAACATTGGTCTGTACCATTGTGCACCTTACACGCCTATTTTGTTTTGTGATTATTCTTACTCATCACATTACCTTTAAAATTCTCAGTATCATTATTGGAGTATGAAAAGTGTATGAAAGTGCTTCTGTGAACATAAAGTAGTAGTTAGACAATCAATTGCCTAGTTTAGTCGTAAGCCAAGAATGTAAATTTATGTTATATTACTAAATAGTTCAATGACAACACATACACAAATTAATACTAGTACCAAATGTAAAAATTTACGACACCCACAGAATTTAGAAACATTATAATTTAATTTCTTCTGAGTTCTGCAAAATAACAGACTCTCATGTTCTGCCGTAATCAGTTATGACACATCCTCTGTTCCCAAGAAAATTAATAATGTATTTTCTTGTCAACACAATGCTAAAGTAGTTCAGAATTAACCACATATAACTCATTATCGTGTATGAAACAAAAGGAGTATGGGCATGTGATATGATGACTCAACAAAAAATGTGAGTTAGAATTACTGAATATTGGCCAACTCTACCTCTTCTTGGAAATATTGGACATTGCAGGTTTTAATACTTAAACTCTCTGGTCTCTCAAACTTCCTGAATTAATGCGAAATAATCCTAGAAACAGGCACATGTTTTTACAGAATCTGGTATTGGCAGTTAACTGTGTGTGCAAATTTCCTTGAATTTCATTCAGGAGCTCTGAATGCAATACATTAGTCTTTTTTTTAATCATAGAAGATACACGTTTCAACGATGTGAAAGACAAACAATAAAAGTGTCTTCAGAGATGATGGTAAAACCAGATTTGTGTGTTTCAAATGCAAGAAGCTACACAGGACTGAGGATACTATTGTTAGGTGCTTGCTGTGCTCACATTAAAATATTTCAGTCTTGCACACTTACATACAGTGTACATTTACATGTTTAATGTATTTTTAAGAGAGAACATGCAGGACAGACATGTTAATCACCAACATCAACACTGCCACTGCACCTTGCAACACAAAAGGTTATATCCTCCTAATTGTTATTTTAAGATTGGAAGTTCTCAAGATACCTGTTTCATTAATTTACATCAAAAGGCGCACTAATCAAGTTATTATGGACAAGTTATAATAGCAGATACCTTCTTCTTTGGCTCGAGTCATCGTCAAACTGGTAAAACGATCTTAGTACGACGGCATGGAGACAATGTAATGAGCTTGAAGTGACTGTGTAGGCAGTGATTTTTCGGTGCTTACTATGCACGTGAAGTTTCAGGGATGCGACGGTAACAGCAGCTATCGATGAAAAAACATGGGGACAGTGGCATGGATTGGCAGGGGAGAAATGCAGAGTTCAGCGAGTGGTGCAAGGAGCACCAGGGGAGAAATGCAGCGGTCAGCGAGTGGCGGCAATGAGTTGCGCGGGAAACACAGTGGTCGGCGAGTGGCGGCAATGAGTGGCCCGGGAGTAATGCTGAGGTCAGCGAGTGACTGCAATGGGAAGTAAGGGAGAAACGCTGAGGTCTGCGAGTGGTGCCAATGAGAGACACGGGAGAAACGCAGCAGTCAGCGAGTGATGGCAATGTGTGGCAGGGGAGTAACACAGAGGTCATCGAGTGGCGGCAATGAGCAGGCGGAGGAGAAACGCAGACGTCAGCGAGTGGCTGCAATGAGCGGCGGGGGAGTAACACATTGGTCAGCGATTGGCGGCAACGAGCGACGCGGGAGAAACACAGAGGTCAGCGATTGGTGGTAATGAGCGATGGGGGAGTAACACAGGTGTCAGCGAGTGACCGCAATAAAAGACGCGGGAGAAATGCAGCTGTCAGCGAGTGGCAGCAATGTTTGGCAGGGGAGTAATGCAAATGTGAGCGATAGGCGGCAATGGGTGGAGGGAGAAACTCAGACGCCAGCAAGTGGGGGTAATGAGCGGTCTGGGAGTAACACAGAGGTCGGCAAGTGGCGGCAATGGGATGTGGAGGAGTAACACAGTTGTTTGTGAGTGGCAGCAATATGTGGCAGGGGAGTAACACAGAGGTCGGCGAGTTGCGGCAATGAGCAGCAGGGGAGAAATTCAGAGATCAGCGAGTTGCGGCTCTGAGCAGCATGGAGTAATGCTGAGGTCAGCGAGAGGCGGCAATAAGGGGCGATGGAGAAACTAAATGGTCAACGAGTGGCGACAGTGAGAGACACTGAAGAAATGCAGCAGTCAGCCAGTGGCGGCAATGTGTGTCAGGGGAATAATTCAGGGGTCAGCGAGCGGTGACAATGAGCGACGTGGGAGAAACACAGAGGTCAGCGAGTGGCGGCAAGGGGCAATGGGGGAGAAACACAGAGAGTTGCGAGTGGCAGCAATGAGTGGCGGGGGAGAAATGCAGAGGTCAGTGAGTGGTGGCAATGAGTTGCAGGGAGTACCGCTGAGGTTTGCGACTGGCAGCAATTAACGGCGCTGGAGAAGCGCAGAGGTCAACATGAGGATGTCAATGAGTGTCACAGGAGAAACACAGAGATCAGCGATTGGCGACAATTGGCGGCGAGAGAAACGAAGAGTTCAGCAAGTGGCAGCGATGAGGGTGCATTAGAAACACAGCTGTCAGCGAGTGGCGGCAATGAGCGGCCTGGGAGAAACACACAGGTCAGCGAGTGGCAGCAATAAGTGGCCCGAGAGTAACATAGAGGTCAGCGAATGGTGGCAATGAGTGGCGTGGGAGTAACCCGGAGGTCAGCAAGTTGCTGCAATGGGTGGTGGGAGAAATACAGAGGTCAGCAAGTTGCTGCATAGTGGGCGCAGGAGAAATAGAGGTCAGTGAGTGGCAACAATGAGGGGCGGGGGAGAAATGCAGAGGTCAGTGAGTGGCGGCATTGAGCAGGGGGAAGTAACGATGAGGTCGGCGAGTGGTGGCAATGAAAGATGGGGAGAAACGCAGAGGTCAGCTAGTGACGGCAATGAGCTCCGCGGGAGTAACGCGGAGGTCAACGTGGGGCGGCAATGAGCGGCAGGGGAGTAGCACAGAGATCAGCGAGTGGCTGCAATGACAGATGTGGGAGAAACACAGCACATTGCGAGTGACAATGTATTGCAGAGGAGTAACGCAGAGGTCAGTGAGTGGCAGCAATGAGCAGCCGGGGAGAAAAGCAGGGTTCAACGAGTGGTGGCATAGAGTGGCGGGGGAGAAGCACTTAGGTCAGCGAGTGGCGGTAATGAGAGACGAGGAGAAACGCATCAGTTAGCGAGTAGTGGCAATGAGCGGCGAGGGAGAAACACACAAAAGTCAGCGAGTGGCTGCAATGGATGGTGGGAGGAACACAGAGGTCAGCGAGTGGCAGCAATGAGCAGCGAGGGAGAAAAGCAAAGGTTAACGAGCGGCGGCATAGAGCGGCAGGAGAAACTCAGAGGTCAGCGAGTGGCGGCAATGGGCAGCGGGGGAGAAATGCAGAGGTCAGAGTGTGGTGGAAATGGACGGCGGTGGAGAAATGCAGAGGTCAGTGAGTGGTGGCATAGAGCGGCGGGGAGTAACGCAGAGGTCAGCGAGTGGCGGCAGTGAGAGGCGCTGGAGAAACGCAGAGGTCAGCGAGTGGCGACAATGGGCGGTGGGAGAAACGCAGAGGTCAGCGAATTGCAGCAATGAACGGCAGGGGATAAACGCAGAGGTCCGCGAGTGGCGGCAATGCAGCGACATAGACTAGACTGCGATGGCGGAACAGTTGCAGTGTGTGTGGACGATGCAGTTACGTGTGGGTAAGACTCAGCACATTGGGTTTGCTGGAATAAATAGGTATGTTATAGAGCGAAACATGCTTAAGGGTTGTGTGACTCTGTAACCTCAATATATATATGTTGATTTGTATCGCAGAGATGCACTTGCACGCCCGTGAGACTTACGTGGTGCCACCTAGAATGACTACACCGATCTTAAAATTCACTAATGTGTTTTCGTAACACTTAATGTTTAATATTTTAATAATGAAAGTAGGAACATCAGTATAACAGAGAATAAATGTGAGGTTGACAGAGGTATAACGAGGGAGAAATAGTTCAATATAGTGAGGGGGAGGGAGAGAAACTCCTGGAAATATTCGTGGCAACATGCTTAATGTCTTAAGTTAAAAAAATTCAGAAATATTAGCTACAACTTTTACTCTAGACAAACAAATTTAACATTTTTACATTTGTTATTTACTTGCAAGATCGTACTTAAGTCTACACAGTGTACGAGGGGTGACGCTGTTACCCCAATACTATACAGTATGTGACAATAACTTTATACCTTAGTAATAGAAGGGTAACATTATTTGTTTGGGACTAATACCCGCAACCATTTTATAACACACTCATATAGTAAACGTTAGGTAGTAGCATTAATCGGCGCTAGAAACTCAGTAGTCTTTGTTAAGACCACACTGTGTATTCGGAAATTCTTTGCATATAACTGATAGCCTACCCTACCATTCTGGTCTGGTGACAAACACTTACTAGAATGTCACTAGAATGTAATGCAATATTGTAAAACGAAATAGCGTCTAAGGAAACACCGCCCAAACACTTCAAAATTAATTATCAATATTTAAAAATGTATTGATGACACGCAAAAAAGTGGCTGAATACAATTTCAATGAGCAAAACTGCGAAACTAATGCACAGAAAACTATAGAGTACTCATTTACCTAACTAACGAGAACTCGATTGAAATGGCTAAATGTAGATTTAAATATTATCAGTTCAAGTTAGGATTGCAACAAATACTAGCATGAAATAAGAGATTTAGGGTGGAGAAATGTATACAAGAAACAAATATGATATTCTTCTCAGTATTTAAAATATGTTATCCACTACATACTACAGAAGTTATCAACTTAACTTCAAGATCAGCTGATCTATGTATGAAAACAATGCCAATTTCAAATATGCATACTTAAATATTTAGCTACACACTGCAGAATAGACGTGATGAATAAAGATTGCTGAAGAGACAGAGTGACATTCCTTTTATTTACCGACTTAGTAATGACGCCACACTGTCACTGTGTTTACACTTCCTAAAAGTATAAATTAAACCATATCTTCAGTTGATTGTTTGCTTGTATACATTATTTAATGATATGACCCATGAGGTATATCCCTTTTTCAAACCCGAGACAGCTAGCCCTTGGCAAGTAGGACGCCTGACATAGTTTACTAACTAGCTAACTCCGCCAAGGTATGATAATATGAAACACGGCACAAGGCGACAGCAGAATCCCCACTCTGGCGATAATACAAGTTACCACACAAGGCATGATAAAGGGGCGTAGCACGCTACCGACGAGGTCTGTGCCATATCATCACCAGGGTCACTATGCCACCAAGATGCACCAAGATATCCAAATATTTTCGCTGTATAATAACGTCTTCACATCAGCCTCAGCATCTTTATTAAGGTGGGACTGTCCATACAACTACATTCTCTGGATATTTAAGTAAATCTATAACTAGTTCCATAATGCAACCATACATAATCTCCTTCCGGGTCTACAGTAATTAAACTGAATTGTATTGTGTTATACACATCGCTGATGATGTTCGTAACTTAGTGTGATATTAATATAACGTCAGCCCTTAGCACGTAAAAACTCCCCTATTAACTAAATGACAACATAGCTCTTACTGTACAACATGTTTGCTTAAGCATATAGTAAATAAAGTAGTAATACATTTGTTGATGCTAGGAGGCTAGAAATATAAATACATCTGTATGTGACAGCATACCATTTCATGAAAGCAGACTTTTTAAACTACTCTTGTTGCAGTCAGTTCGCAGCTAAATAATTTTTTTTGAAGCCCAGTTTATTTAATTCACACAGACTAAATTTTTCCACTAAATTTTAGTAGAAGCTGAAAACTATAGTAAATAAAGGCATACAAAGTGTATATATTAACCTTACATAAATGTTAACGACTGAAATTAAACTTTTACTTTAATACGTTTTTTTATAAGGGAGCCATTTATAAATTGCTCCAATTAGTATGAATGGCCTACAGACAGTGTTTAACACTAAATTTTACACATTTACAAATAAAACCTACTCGAGAGTTCTCCTAGGCGAAATTACTTAATGTACAAATAAATAAATGATGATTACATGTATAAATATTTTAATTTTTAGTAACTCCACGAAATGCATAACTTAAATAATTAAAATCTACAAGTAGTCAAATGAAAATTGGATACAGAAAGCATATAGAAACCGCATGTATGATAGTGTAAAAATAAATCATTATCTCGTACTGGAAACAGAAACTCTCTTATGGAAGTAGCGACTGTAATAATTTCCTAAGTGAATATTAATATTTACAACTCTGAGGATTTAACTAGGGATCTAGGTAAATTGTTTCAGTTGCCATCTTCGTGAGCAGCTCTGACAGACATTTATAATGATCCCGAAAAGATCAACGATGCAATACTATTACTGCTAATCATTTATTGAAATAATAAAGAATTATGACACTGTATTTAAGAAGGTAGAATTTAACAGTATGTTAGTGTACTAGTAACGAAGAGATTTTGGCCACTAAACATTTTTCAACACACTCATAAAATTCTTTTTGCTAAGCCCACAAGCTTTTCGAAACCCGAATAATCATCTATATGTGCTAAATACGTTTGTTAAGTAACGCGCTAGTTACGTTTGTTTAGTATCATGCCAGATATGTTATGATTTGGACAATTTTGTTCGAGTGGTTTCCAGTTTTATCCACTTTTGAATTACACTGATGCTGCACAATCATCTCAAATGGCTGTGATGAAAGTCATCTTTGTACCCACATAGCCACAAGTCTCCTCTCATTGTGTTTATAGACTGTTTAGTGGTGTGAAATAATCAAAACTTAGAAAGGGTTCATTTTAGTTTGCCTACATTAGCAATTATCAATAAAAAATTACTTCTGAAATTACACAGCACTTTCATCGTGAGCTAATATTGTGCTATCATCATAAAACATTGTGTCATTAGCACATTATATCATGTTTTTGGATTGCGCAGTCTATTAAATACAACGAAAAATTTGAGAATATATTGTAACAAGTGAAAGTTGAAACCTAACTTTACTAAGCGACTCAAATTATTTTTAACGGGGTAATGTTATTAAAAGTAAGATTTGAGAATAAAACACATAAGTATTGGGGGAAACAAAGTCTCAAGAAGCAATGCTAACCTCGCTTGGCAAAAATAATACCAAATCAATAGCCTAAATAAAATAGCTGAATGAACTCTGGATATTGTGATAGGATTCCCTAAAATTAATCGGTTATCAAAAGGTTAGCTATCTGCATCTACAGAAAGCAGAAACGTGGGATTTTTAGATACTTAACACTTCTTAACTATACAACATTTAAAGATGACGGTCATTAAAAATAATTGAATCCTAAAGGAGGAAACTTTAATGAATAAAAGAAAACGAAAGTTTTTAGCAAATGTACCCCAATTTCACGGTGGCACAGCGCCCCTACCATTGTAGGTATATATTTCAAATATAGTTCCTGCACCTAGACTATTCTTCCTCTTTCGAAAAGTATACCTAAACAGGTACCTCTGACCAATCCCCTGGGAGGAGATAGAATTACGGAAGGGATAACTTTTGGATATTTTCGCATATTTTGGGCTGTGGAACCCAAACCGTTTAAGATATCGACTTGAAATTTGGTACGGGTACTTTCTCGACAATATCACGAAACTAAATTTCCTGATTTTCGAATATTGCATTTTAAGGGGTAACCCTTTACTTGGGGTGCTCCAAAATTTTTCTTTTCAATAACCTATTCGATTTTTGGCTTCATTAGAAAGAACGACAAAGTTTAAAAGCAAGATAAGTTTTCATCGAAAAATAATTTTACGTTTTTGTTTAAGGGTGTTCGAAATTTGAAGGCTTGTAACTTATGAACCGTTTAAGCTACTGAGCTGGGCTCGAAAATGTGCACTGTTCTCACACATTTCTCTTCGTAATTTGTAACTTTTAGTTCAACTCGGAAAAAATTTCAACACCCTGTATACATGCTCAAATATTCAATCAATCTATCTATATATATATATATTATATATATATTATATATATATTCAATCTGTATATATATATATATATATATATAGACACACATATATATGTATATATATATTCGGATTTTGCATGTCGAGTGACATAACTGTACCAAATTTCATTTAGACATCTCCAATAGTTTATAAGTAATGAATTAAAAAATTAAGTGGATCCAAATTTCCAAATGCTTATAACTTTTAAACAATTCGTGTTACGAGATTAAGGTTTTGGCAGTGGGTTATCACGTACGCCCTTTTCACTTATTTGGGTACATTTTTAATTTCAAATAGGCCCAACATTCCGAATTTTATGATCCTACTACGAAAATTGGAAAAGTTATGGCGAAAATGCTACTAACACACTTTCGCCAAATTTTTGCATATTACCCATCTTAAAGCCTTACCTTAATGTTCCCCTACATTCCAAATTTCAAGGTGCTACCATGAAAATTGGCAACGATATGAAGAAAATGCCACTTACGCCCTTTTGGCATATTTCGGCATATTTTCCACCTTAAAGTACCCCTACATTCCGAAATTGAAGTTCCAACCACAACAATTTCTGAAGTTATGCAGAATATGCCACTTACGCCCTTTCGGCATATTTCGACATATTACCCACCTTATAGTACCCCTACATTCCGAGTTTTATGGTCCTACTACGAAAAGTGCCGATGTTATGGCGAATATGACACATACAGCATTTTCAATCGTTTCGGCATATTTACCCCCTTTCCGATCGCCGATTCCAACGATCTCATTGGCGGGATTTGTCCGTTCCGTGGCCGACAATTTACCTTTTACAGCCTGGGTAAACATTGTTCGAGGTGTCGCTGTCAAAGGGCGAGGGCATTACTGGCCTCGGAAAAATTTGTCGACTTTTTATTCATAGATACTGTGGAGTCGTACCTTCAACTGCCGAGAAAAACTATAAATTTTTTCTTAAACTCCAAGAGGTCCATTTAGGGTATATTAACATGAGTATAGCTTACGGATTGAGGACTACTCCTGCTTCATGTCGCCTGTGCCCAGCACTGCATGGAGTGTCCACCAACGATACTGTGCTTTACATGTCGCTTAAAAATATTACTGTTTAAGAGGGAACTTTATAGCACAATGGTCAGGGACAACATAATACCACCACAGTAACACCGCGTGTAGTAACGGCGGACAATAAGGGAACCCTCGAGTTCAGGTCTCGCAATATCTATTGCTGTCAGTACCTGTCCCTACCTGCTCCATGTCGCATCTGCCCAACACTGCATGTCGTCTGCCGATACTGTGCTTTACATGTCACTTAGCAATGTAGTTTTTAAAGAGGAAGCCTTACAGCCCAGTTGTCAAGAACATTACAGCCATTTGTCAAGAACATTACAATACCACCACAGCCTATGTTAATGGCCCACTTAAAGGGACCCGCGATATCAGGTCTCGCAATGTCGAGTGTTCTCATTACCTGTCGCAAATATTTTTCAGTAATGTAACTACATATTCGCTTCACAATACTGCTAAGAGGGAGCAATATAGCCCTGTGGTAAAGGGCGTTGGAGTACCACCTCTCGTATGCGGCGAATTAAAGGGAACCCACGAAATTTATTCTCGCAATGTCAGGTGCTGTCACTACCTGTTCCTATTTCTCTATCATTAACTGATTTTACATAACTGCACTCATGTGTTATTCGTATGTGTTTATGATTTTTTCTCTTTTGTTTCAGATGTGAAGATTTATTTCATCTGACGAGATGTGCAAACCTTTTAAGTGTTTGATAAAAATATTACTGTGTTTACAGTTTCAGTCTCCAGTAACTGAGAACAATTATTACTTCTGTGACTGTGCTTTCTCATACACTGTTGTAGTGTGACTATATTTACTCTGTGAAATTCTTTTCTCCTTCAAAAGGTATCCTTTACGACAATTTTGGTGTTCACTATGCCTAAATGTAAGAAATTTTCTCCAGCTACAAGGACCAAAAATGTCAAAACATATGCCAGAGTGAATAAATATCGTCAGAGGCTTCCTCAATCCACTTCTGAATCCGACGGCAGTGATCATTCTGAACATATTCCTTCTTCCAGTGACATCTCCCTATAGAACTGTAAGGCAGAAGCCACATCCACAACTGTACAAGAAAAAAACAAAGAACTAACTCCGCTGGACATACCATTCATATCGTAAGCCCTGTTGCAAGTCAATCAGTAGGACCTTCTCATGCACCAGAAATGCATACTTCTCCAACCTGTGTTAGAACACACACATAAAGAGATGATCCTGGCCCATCTGTACATGTCCAGAGTTCTGTTCCAAGTCATTCTGCTGCACCATGTCATTCTGAACAAACTACACTTCCAGTTGATGAACAGTTCCTGCGAGTTTCTCAAACACCTGCAGTATCTATTACCTCTGCTCAAGACACTATTCTGGAAAATACTGCTTTCTTTGATGAAGATCTGCAATGGCAACTGCTTGGCCCATTCTACGAAGAAGATAATACTCCTGTTCTTACTGTACATGAAATACAACCTGAACAACAACCCAGCAAAGGCCTAGACTTTACCACGCATGTACATATCGGGCTGTTCGCAATGATTTCAAAGTTACAGTCGAAGCTCATGACTTGGGTCTCATGGGCCAAGAGTGCAGTCATTGTGGCACTCTCTAAAGGCATTAAAAGAGACGGCACTTAGACCATATGCGGCAGGAGAGTTAATACACACATTCCATCCTTGGGTGAAGTCCCTGATATTCTTCGCTACCTGCTAACTAGCACTGAGAACGAATACACAGACTTTCACCAGTTCATTCGTAACTACAATTCTTCACTATCCTTTACTTCTTTTTGTAGTGATGGCATTGTCCAGTCTCCAGCGGATTCTGTGTATAATTTTCAAATTTAAGGGCAGGTTTATCACCTTACATTGTGTGCTGCACGACCCGTGGATGGCAACGAACGTCGGTATAACCAACTCTACTTCATTGATCTGGAAGAAGCAAATGCAGCACGTGCACACCAACACAACCTAGTCCAGATCGGCACTGTAGAAAACATGAGACCATGCTGTTTCAAATAAATCCCTTCGCCTGAATTCACAAGACAATGAGAAGTTATGCTCTCTGAGTAAGCTGAGGCTGCTCACTTGGGTCTTGCACGTCGCAAGGTGGTGCTGTTAATTAAGGCAGGTGTCGATAAAGGCCCAAATATTTACAACTTACCCGTCACTCTGAAAGAGGTTGCGGCCATCTTCGTCGACGACGAACCACCACTGAGTAATGACATTTAAGTGTACCCCAAGGATAGACCTGTTCAAAGTATCAACCAGCTCAATTCCCGTGTAGATCCCGATGACGTACCCTCAACTGTTCCCACGTGGCGAACCTGAGTGCACCAGTGGCCATAGTCACCAGGTGGTAGTAAGTGATGTAAGGAAGAATGTTACCTGCAATCAGTTTCATGCATACCACATCATGCAGAGGCGCCACTTCACCATCCCGGCAAACTTTTCCAGCAGTACTTGGTTGACTGTTACTGCCAGGCTGAATCTCTCAGGATATGGTTCGTCAAGCAGAATCAAGATAAGTTACAGGTGGAAGCATACCAAGAGCTCGTGGAACATGTTCCAAAAGCTGCCGAACATACCGATACCAGAGTCAGTAAGAGTCATCTTGTCTTCTTCCTTCTGTGGCTGTGCCAGACAAATACATAATTCCTATCAAGACACCATAGCCATTGTTAAACAATATAGGAAACCAGGTCATTTTGTAACTTTCACTTGCAACCCTAAATTGCCTGAAATGTCCTGATCTTGCAAGGCTACCAGCAAGCATGCCCCAACCAGACTTGATTTGCAGCATATTGTAAGTAAAACTGGATGCTCTTAATGAGGACATTGTCAAACATGAAATTTTCGCCAAAGTAGATGCATACACTTACACCATTGAATTTCAGAAGCGCGGGTTACCATATGCTCACAATCTCGTCATTCTACAAAAATAAGACAAAATTAAAACGCCTGAAGAGGCTAACGAAATTTGCCGGGCACAGATACTTGATCCATTACAAGAACCCAGTCTTCATAATTTGGTTAAGTCACAAATGGTACACACAAAGTGTGGGCGCACTGCATCTTGCTACCGAGATGGCCTATGCTTCTTCCACTTCCCTACAGCTTTCTGTAAAGAAACACTTCTCAACTTCAATGGTTTCGTACAGTACAAGAGACCTGACGACTGCCATACTTTCGACATTGCCGACAATACGTACAACAACCATCACATTGTTCAATACAACTGCTACTTGCTTCAAAAATATCAGTACTACATTAACATATAACTATGCTCTTCCCTGCAAGCTACCAGATACCTATTCAAGTACATCTTCAAGGGACATGACTCTACCATAGTAGAAGATGCAGTAGGTGTAGTTCAGTTTTTCTTGGACTGCAGGTTTATCAGCTTCAGCGAGGCTGTTTTGCGGTTATTGTCTTACAAGATGTCTGACAAAAACATCGTTGTACTGAGGTTTGGGACTGCACCTCGACGAAATGAAACCTGTCTTCATTACCGACAATAACTGCTGTTGTGGACTATGCACAGTACAATCATACTCACCTAACTGCTTTCAATCACTACAACTCACAACATAAGACGCGGCATCATGTAGGCACTGCCGAATGTCCTTCAATACCTTGCCCTCTTCAGTTAGCCTATGCAAATTTCCCCAAGCACTTTCTACGCATCGACAAGCAGCATACGTGGAAGCCACCGCTCTAAGGGAGGTTTCAACACCACTTCCACGATTTACCAACCAAAACCGCAGAGGAGCGAAGAACTCATGTGTCTCAGAAGTCTACTCCATAATGTCAAATGTCCAACTTCCTTCCGAGACATCCGCACTGTGGTTACAGTTCTCTACCCTACATACAATATGCATGTCAACAACTACTTCTTGATCGTGACGACATATATGAAGTTACACTGTTCGAGCCTGCTTCTTGGTGTATTCCAGCACGCCTTTTTCTCACATACTATTTAATTGCAATCTTTCCGACACTCTGCATTTGTACCGACGTTTAAAACCACACCTTATCGATGACACATCCAATTATGTTGTTGCTTCTGAAACCAGGCACAATTTCACATTTCTTCCCAGTTACCTTTTTTTGACAAATCTCTTGTCGATTACAATCTTCCATCACCCGATCAAGTCCGCATACAAGATCTACCTCTTATCGACACTGACCATGAACATGCTGTTGCTAAACGTATGTATTCTCTACTTAATGACGACGTACGCTTAGTGTTTGACCAAATAATTTCTTCCATTGCTGAAGATGAGACTTTCGACGAACCTCAGTGCAGTGTTCTTCCTCGATGGTCCTGGAGGTACGAGTAAATTATTCCTACACAGCTGCCTCATTCACAGCCTTCAAGCTGAAGGTAAGGTTGTCTGCCCTGTTGCTTGCACATACATTGTTTCAATACTTTTTCGTGGCGGGAGCACAGCACACTCTTTTCAAATTATCTGTACCGGTATTAAAATACTCTGTATGCAATATCGCTCATCAATCTAGAGAGGCTGAACTTTTGCGATCATGCAGCTTGATAATCTGGGATGAGGCTCCCATGGTACCGAAGAAAACTCTTCATCAAGTAGCCTATGTTTAAAGACATCACTAAGAATGATAGAACCAAGTTCGGCAGGAAGGTATTGCTACTGGGAGGCGACTTCAAGCAGGTACTTCTGGTTGTTCAACATGGTGGACGAGATGACCAGGTTAATGCCTCCATCAAAAATTCCCCATTTTGGCCATCGTTCACACAGTTCAGCTTAAGGCACAACATGCGTGCTGACCAAGGGCAGGAAGAATTGCAGAACTTCCTCATGCACATCGGAAACGGGACGACACCAACCATTGAGAGCCTACCAGCCAACTTCGTAGAGCTGCCATCCTGCATCGCCCTTCCCGTGGACGCTGATATCTGCTCTGCTGTGTTCGGCACTGAAACACTCACCGAAAAGGTAACCTGTTACTACATGTTACGATACCTTACAGTTTCTTTGTCTGTCAGGAACTTTGTTTTAACCCTTTCTTTTCTGTGTTGTGTTTACAGGTAATCAACAACCATGCCATAATCTGCCCCAAGAACGACGATGTCGACATGATCAATGAAAATATGATATCTCAAAGATCTGCTTCAACAAAAATGTTCGTGAACTTCGACAAACTCGATGAATCTGAGGGTGACTCTATGAATGTTCCTACTGAGTTTCTCATCTCTCTCTACTGCTTCCCTTCCTCCCCATTCCTTAAAACTTACTGTCGGCTCATGCTTTATGCTGTTGAGAAACCTAGATCCCAAATATGGTCCGCGTAATGGTACCATATGAATCGTTGTAAGCACGACATAGTATCATCGATGCTAAAATACTTATTGGATATTTTAAGGGTGAAAGGACACACATACCTCACATAAAATTAACTTCTGCAACTGGCTTCCATTTCATTTTCTAAAGGGATCAATTCCCAATTCGCCCAGCTTTTGCTATGACTATTAATAAAAGTCAAGGACAACGACTTGACTGGTCTATATCTCTCGAACCCATGTATTTACCCATGGGCAACTCTATGGTGCTCTTTCTCGGGTGCTTTCTCTCTCTCGGGAAAAGCGCTTCGACGCTGTTCATGTCCTTGCTAAGAAACCTTTCTGACATCACTTTCCTACGAGAACATACAGGTCGACACTTCACACGCAATGTCGTGTATCCTGAAGTCCTTTCCTAAGTATCACTACCTCACACTCCTAAAATACTTCTATAGTAATTTCCTTTTCATACTTTTCGGACGAACCTAAGTTACCTATACTTAAAAATATATACTTCCTTCCTGATACACTTCTTTCAATTCTTTCTTAACTTTCTCAACAAATTCTTCACTCATTACCTGTTCGGCAACATCTTTCTACAATTCCTGGGAAATAACTAAATAGTTTAGAAGTTATGAATTTTTTTTTAAATTGTGGTCAAAATTTAAATGCCTACAACTTTGGAAGCGTTCCAACCCATGAGCCTAAACTTTTAGCAGTTGGCTCCTACTTACTCTTTTTTTTTCGCTTTTTACAGTACATTACTCATGTTAAATAGCCCCAACATCTCTAATTTTATGATCTTACTAGTTTGTTTCACTGGCTCTATTTACTCAAGTATCCAGAAAGAACTGTCGCATATTATAACTGAACATACAAATGGTATTTACATACTAATTAGATATTTTAAATATATCGATACTAGAACAAGATTTTTGTCAGTGTCAGTTTAACTGACTGCAAAATGGATGTTCAAAAATAATCATGTTCACGCAGTTTTGAGCATTGGAATTTAAATGTTTGTCATTTCACTCCTTCGCTAACACGTTGTGTGACATTATAAATCATAGTTGGCAGTAATATTTAGCTAATTGTGCGTTTATACATTACAGCTAACACTTGTCAAATACGTGGTTGCATTGAGTAACAGAAGGTACAGTCATGGACACAAAAATTGGGCCACTGAAATAATCAAAGTCCACTTCGGCAATCATCGGCTGTGTGTAAGCAGGAGCCTGGCATCTAGGCAACCTGCAGAACAACGAATAGCGGTGCGCTCTAACTGCGCTGGGCACAGGTTGTGTTGTAGGATTGGAGCATCGCCCGTTCACACCTTCCTCAGGCGACACCAGACACTGTATATTGGCTGAACAAGTGCAGCGCACAAATCATTTAGTAAATGCAAAAGTGACACATGTCAATTTATATTACTCAAATATGAAGATCGAAAACGTATTTGTAAAACACAGTAACGAAGTTACGAAAGTGCAAAAATTTTTCAATAACCAGGTAAAAACCGTTCCCTATATAATAACAAAATATTAATATTCAATGTACTCGTATTCTCATTCTCATACTGCGAGCTGAAACTAATGTAAATTGTACCAATACAGTAATACTTAACTGGCAGTCGCGGTGACGTTATGGCCTGACTTACTCGCTAACATCTTTACATATAGAACAATCGCCGAACATTGGAGTGACCCAGAGGGTTTTACCGGGATACTTCTATCCCTCTTTGGCAGTCCACTGCATATCCATTGTGACTTAACTTCCGATCTGTTAAGCACGAACAAAACGTGTAACACCATCACTGTACTGATTATTTACAATAAAAACCTTCAGAAACAACCATAGAACAAGTATTTTAGACACTAAATATCTAACATCAAGCGGTAAACTTGATCCTAATTACATAACAATGTTGTGAGTTGTTGGTCCCGGTAGTCGCAAACGGCCAGTTTCACCCCGTTTGACAGAAACAGTTGTCAATCTCCCGTGCGAAACGACTGCACACGTGGTTCCGTCCATGGGTCCTAACGTAGATTGTTACCATCAAAGCTCACTTAGTAGCCACGGTTCACGTAAAATAAATGTCACAGCACAATTGTCAGAAGAACGTGAAGCAAGGATAATAATTCCTCATATTTTCTTGTTCTGTAGGTAATACCTACATAGACAGCTCTGACTGACAAGTAATTAACGTATTGATTATTAACATATATTACGTAGTGCAAGCATATTAATATATGAAGTGTAAAGTTATTAAAACGTTTTATGTTGCTGTTCCCTACGTTACTGTACGCAATCCCATATTTAACAACTGTCATCTGTAATGTATGAACGCACAACTTGCTAAATATTGCTGTCTACTTGTAGCATTACGTTTCACAACGACATGTTAGTGAACAAGTGAAATTTCAAACATTTATATTCCAATATTCAAATTGCGTAAACGTGAAAATTTCTCAAACTCCGTAACACAAGCAGTTAAACCAACGTTGACAAAATATTATTCTATAATATCGTAATATTTAAAATATCTACAGCTTCTACCAAAAGTTCAAGGACACCATTACATTAAACTAATAAAAGGTTTTGGCCTTATAATTAATCCTACGTGGCCTGATTATTAATGACACATGTATAACTGCTTCAGGCCTTGTTCAGAGTTTAATTTGTAAAAAAAAAAAATTAAATAGGACAGTTTGTTTAGAAGTTATCCTTTTGTTCCTTTCTTAAAATAATATTTAAATACTAGTATAATATTATGCTTATTTTTGTAAAATAAAACTAGAGAGTTATTCTGTGGCTATAATTTTCTTTCTAGGGTTTTATGTTCCTGCCCAAAAATTTGGATAAATAATATCCATTGTTATATTTTTTTACATCTCCGAAAAATTCATTAAGTTGTAAAAAATTAATGTTATTTTAAAAACGAAAAAAGAAAGGATTACTTTTAAACAAACTGTCCTATTTTTAATTTTGTTTTTACAAATTTTACTTTGAACATAGCCTGAAACAATTATATATGTGAAATTAATAATCAGGTCCCGTAGGATTAATTATAAGACCAACAAGTTTTGTTAGTTAAATATAACTTGTGGTAGATGCTGTGATTGGTACCTAAATGTCATTTGTATGTTCTGTCATAACACGCGATAATTCTATCTGGATACTTGAGCAATTAGAGCTAGTTAAACAAACTACTATTTTTCTTGACGTAGCCTGCCATTATTGCGTACAACGAACTGAAACAGTGGCGTAGGAACAGGGAGGTACAGGGGTACTTTGTACCCACCAAAATTTGATAGTGGGTTACAAAATATAATTTGTACCCCGTACATATTAGTGCATCATACGCGTAAAAATATTAAATTCAAATAAAGAAACACAATATAGCAAGACGTATGTTTCATATAATTTTATATTTATACTGATTTTAACAAATACAATTAAACTATTAACAACTTAAAAGTTTGAACATAAATGTTTGAGTGAATATTTGTGTTTTGAGCGTACTGAAACAACCCGACTTGTCAGTCCTGCAGGTGGTTTTTTTTTTTTAATTTAAATAATGTAATTCTCTGTCCACAATATTGACCAGTATCAGGAATGATTCGTCCCTCTTCCAAGGTTCGGTCTTCTCCGTGACAGTTCGGCTACTATCAACTACGCTAAGGTACTGAAATTCGCTTTCAAGTTCAGTGAACGGCTTATCTATACAATACAGCTAGAATGTTGTGTAGTTCTTTGTGTTGTAGACGTCCGAAATATGTTATAATTTATACCAGCTGCCCGGCCGCGACTTCGCTCACTGTTCTTTTAAAAATTATCAACAATATAGTAATATGGGTTCGACTAAACTGGCAGTCAACCGTATTTTCACATGTGATAATCGTGCCTGTACGATGCCACAGTTCGGTTACTTTTCTTATGGATCTCCCGTTTTCTCGGCCCTTCTGCCAGCTGCAACTAATATGTGCGTCTATAATAGCATAGCAGTTCCCCGTCGTCGTTTTTTCACGGGGTTGAACCCTAAACTTCCTACCAGTGTCCCAAACTATTACGTCAAGAAAGGTTGTCATAATTGTTAAAAGCAAATGTGTTAAGATAGGCCTGTGCCCAAAGCGGTACACGTATCAATAGCTTGACAAAAAGTAACAACTTCAAAAAATTGTTTCTCCGTATTCATATCTGCTTTTCGATACTTATGTAACATTTTACATCTTTCCGCCACTAAAACTGTCGAAATTCAAAAATTATTTAATCACGTATTAGTTATTTACGTCAGTTTCATACTTATTCAGAAATCTCTCGATATCTCCACACGTCTAACATATACAGTCGATTAAGGGGGTGGGGTAGGAGTTCCCTGCAGAATTTTAAATTTTTTAATAATTTTAATGTTTGTACGATACACGTTTTACTTTATAGACTCGTATTGTGAATATATTTAGAGTAATAAAAAGTTTCTAGAATTCGTAGATTTTGTGTGTAGGTAGATCAAGCCAAATTTGTAAAAGCGGTTTTATACAAGAGAAGAAAACCATCTGACTTAGAAAAATGAAATAATTTCACACTGAAGAACCGTGTCATAGGTTACGTCGAGAAATTTATAAAACAACTGCAGTGATTTTTTTTGTTTCTTTAAACAATTGCTGAATTTGAAATAAAAAGTTGCCAAAATTCTGTCATTCGGTTTTAATACGGAAAATGTCATTGCCGGTTTTTATACATGTATTTACGTAGCCCGATACACTGTTCTTCAGTATGAATTAATTCGTTTCTTTAAGTCAGTTGATTTTCGTTTCTTGTATAATACCGTTTTATGCAACTTTGTGATTTGACATGCCACTATATAAAAATTGTGTGAGCAAGAAATTTTCATTACTATAAAAATTATCACAAAGTATATCTACAAAACAAATTATATCTCGTACAAAAACAAACATTATTAAAACAATTCATATAATTTGGCTGTAACTCCCTCATTAGTTGAAAAAACGTAATTTTTTTAATGTCCTTAGAGGTTGAATTTCAAAAAGTCCCGGAACTGCTTTTTATGGATATTCGTATGCTTTATTTTGATACATCAATCAATTCGATTTCACAATAGGTTTAAAAGTTATTGGAAATTTATTAAAATTATATTTTACAGTTTTAGCCCCATTAATTTTTAAATTAAAAAAACAGGAAATATGTATAGATGATGGTTTATTGCGGGAAAACTTGACTGTTTGCTGGATTTCAACACACGTTCAGGTTACCAGAAGATTACTTGCTTTAACTTGTACTTGGAACTATTGCCCTATTTGACTGAGCCAGTAAGAATCCCGATATTGTATTATGTTGTGCCTGTTATTCGTCTGTAGGCAGCTACGTTATGTCAGAAGTATGTCACCGAATCATATATGTTTCAAGAAACTACAGTAGTTCCAAGGATATGTTGGCAAAAATATTTTCGCGATGCACTATCATCACTAGTTGAATTTTTGTAAACTTTATGCTGATGTAAAAAGCACCTTGATATCTCAACTGGTTTAAGCGCTATTGAGGATTCATGGGAAAACATATTTCACCACATTTCACTGACTTACTGTAATTCTCAAATTTTGAAAAAGAAAAATCTTAAGTTTACGGCGTAAGGAAAGCCCCTTTCAAAATTTCACATATCTAGGTTCAGAGGTTTGGACTGTGCGTTGACGAGTGTATGAGTGTGTGAATGGGGCTCTTCATTTTATATAGAGACTAGCTGTCCCGACAAACGTGGTTTTGTCGCATAAATAACTTATTGTAAGTATGTAAGGATGTGGTATATAAGTGGAAGAAGTCTAATAATAAAGAAATTAATAAATAATAATAATAGAGCAGCGACACCTGGTGGGGATAGACTGGTATCAGCTCGTGGGGATAACTGATCAATTATCACTTACGCAGTTATCAACCGGATTCTAAAATTATTAAATTAAAAATATTTACTAAACAATAGCACTTAGGAGTATAAAAATAGATAAAAACCTATTCGCAGATCTACCGAATGTATATACAAAATTTCATTGAAATCGGTTAAGCCGTTTCGAAGGAGTATGGAAACAAACACTGTGGCACGATAATTTTATATATTAGATATTATGTATGTAGTGTCAAAGTAAATTACACAAAATTAACACTAAACCATTAAAATATTTTTTTCATATTGCGTCAAAAGAAAAAAAGAAGAAAAAATGGAAGTATGTGGAAATGGTTATGGAGTTCCAAGGCATTCTTGTTGTCAGCATAAAATTTTATGTAATACAGGTATGGAATTTAAGAGGTTTATTAACGTGTCATTCGTTCGTTGGTTTGTCAAGACTATCAAATAAGTTAACAATTCAGCAGAAGAATGAGTACGTGCATAAAATATAATCTTAAAAATTTAATAAATCATAAAAAATGTAACGTTTGCATGACATACGGAAAATTATACTATCGAAGCATGTGTTGCCTAAATGAATATTTATAAAATATTTTGGAGCCGTAAACTCGTTCAAACAAATCAAATCGCTACGCAAATCAAATAAACTTAATTCAATATTATTTTGCTGACTGCATCATATACAGGAGGCCGCGGTGGGTGAAGTGACAACTGCTCGACAAACCTAAGTGTGTCTTCGGAAAATATGTGAACTACAGCCGTCCCCCTCTCTGACATACCACACCCTCCTACTCTCCTTTGCACCGCTACATCCTCCCTGCCAATAGCGAGCAAGTGGAATGGCGGTCACGACCACTAACCTTGCGTCGCGACAAGCAGTGTGTACAGCCTCGTCAGCTGAAAAGTGACAACCGGTGTATAGTTAGCTGTTGTCCAGGGGGCCTAAGCTCGAACTGCACTCATATACAAAATGTTAAATTTTCTGTCGAAACTCGCACGATTTAAAAAAAACCGGTAAGCTCGAACTATACGAATGCTCTCGTATACGTCCAGTACAGGGGCGTCATTTCAGGTTTTTCTAGGGGGGAGGGCAAGATTTTGTGTTCTGGAGACAATTACCTTGTTGCATCTTTTTTATTAATTAAGCATGTATAAATTAGATACTTTAATAATACAACTTCAGTTTTATGTCCTTAAGTTAGCATTATTTACATTAAAAAATACAAAAAAAAATATATTTATACACATAAAATTCTAAATCCAGGGGGGGGGCATTTGCCCCCCCCCTTGTAGACCCAAATGAAGCCCCTGCGTCCAGACCGTGCGAGTTGGTACTCTCTCAGTAGGCGCCGTTCACCTTCACAACTCGTGTTCGTCGAGTATTATAAGCAGACAATATGGCCGCCGTGGCAAATACCACCTCTTCTAAATATATAGTGTTTGACGGCACACGTGGAATATAATAATTACGTATCTGCGCGAAACACAATAAAACAGCAGTACAAAATTACTGAGGCTGAGAACTACTAATAAAATTGAGACTAAAATTAAAGTTTTTACAACTTACGTAATACGTAATAATAACCTTACTTGCATGTAATGTAATAGGCGAGTGGTAGCCGACCTCCCGTAGCTCAGTTGGTGCCGACTGTGTAGTGTTCTAATTTATCTTTTATGGCCTCTCGCTTATGGCTCGAGAACCAAGGAAATATAAATTATACCGGATGATAAGGGTAAGAGAAATATATCAAGTAGGAGGTAACACTAGTTAATACTATTAGGAAGACGAATGCATAGATAGAGTATAAATTAATATTGGAAGGAAGGATAGACAGATATGCAAGATAGGAGCTAAGGATCAGGATTGCTCTCCTTCTCTAAAAAGCGGGGTGGCTTAATGCTCACCAGTGTGCCGGATGCCGTGGTCGTAGAAGAAGTCCACGTCGCTGATGGTTCCCCGCTGGTCTCGAACCAGGGAGCCTATGCTGGAAAATACAACTCGAGCGTTCGTGTACGAGCTGTTTCGAATGGTCAGATTCGCATACGAACTAGTCAAGTTGATAAGATGTATGCTACACTGTCTTGAACTTGTATACGAAATAAGTGTACGGAGTGAGCACCGTCGGTCGACAAGATGGTGGCTATTCGAACGTCTTTCTCGACTTACAAAATATGAGTTTCCGTGATAACTAGGGGATTTAAAATGTTAATCAGTATTTTAACAGAATCTTAACATAATCAGAAACAACGTTAGTGTGACTAAATCGATCAAACACAAAAGGAAATGTCGTAATAATTGAAAACAGGATTTTGCGCTATACATACAATAAATATAATATTTTTGAACGCTGTACGATGAAGTATTCGTAGCGCAATAGGCCGACCCCCCCGTAGCTCAGTTGGTTGAGCGACCGACTTGAATACGAGGGGTTTTGGGTTCGATTCCCAGGTCTGGCTGGGTGTTAATTTGTGTTTGTCCATTGGGTCTCAAAAATTGTGACTATACAAATTGTATCACGAAAATTACTGGGGTTACTCGAATTAAGTCACATTAAAGGGGGAAATGTTTGGTGCAGTGTTGATGCACCAAACATTTTCTTCATAAAAAACAAAATTAAAAAAAAAAGTTGGTTGAGCGACCGACTTGGATACGAGGGGTTTTGGGTTCGATTCCCAGGTCTGGCTGGGTGTAAAATTTGTGTTTGTCCGTTAGCGTCTTTTCAATTGTCAGAGTCACCAAATACTGTCACACCTGGGGAATTGTCAAATACTGAAGCTGTAAAGTGGGGATGTTTGGCTCGTTGGCGATGTTGCGACCTCGCCAAGGAGCCTAACATTTTATTAAAAAAAAAAAAAAAATAGTAGCGTGCTTGCTTTCTAACCAAGCTATTCGGATTCGAAACTCCCCCAAGATTAATTTTTTTTTATTTCAATAAATGCATTAATAATTTCATTCTAGAATAATAACTCTACGAAATATTAATTTATTTTACGTAATTTTTGGTTTTAGAAGCAGTAAAACGAATCTGTTTCTTCCGTTTGTAGAGACGAAGAAACTAATGTCGCAAATGTAGGCGCATATTAACTACGCCTCATAAATATTTAGCAGCACTTCTCCGGTAAATGACATTAATTAATATCACATTTTCTTAGACCAAAATGTAATTATTAAAATAAATAACTTACATTTGAACATAAAGAGTTATTCTTTTCTGCAAGGTAGGTTAAATAAAAGCACTTTTAGAGTTAGGCTAACGAAACGAGGCTCCAAGTAATTGATGCTTAAGATACATAGTTTTAACCTATAATACTGTAGTTATGTTAATGATTTCATGTAATTAATTTGAGGCCGTTTAATTAATTTAGAGCAAATTTTGTTGAATTTTATGTAAGAGGTCAAGTACCTACCTACCTACTGCTAACATTTAGAATTTTTTTGTCTCAGTATTTTTCTCAAATAAAATGAACCACCCGCATTAATTGTTTAACAGCCGTCATAATTATAAAATATTACGAGAACTTAATTCTCGGGTTTGTATATAGTGAGCAAAGAAAATAAAAAAAAATTGTGTGGTACTATACTTCATGTCATTCAACAGCGTATGTTTAAATTTTATTTTATATTGTTACAACTGTTCTCATACAGACGAATAACAAAACGTATATGAATACACAAATAATGTAAAAAAACCTCTTTATGTAGATACAGTTATGGAACCTAGCACGCAGTTATTTTTTCCTACGATCAATCACCCACTCTTTATACAATGTTTTTCTTTTTTATTGTGCTGTCTGTATCTTAGTACATTTTCGTAAATAATTTACTGAGTTTTTCGAAGGCACAAATTTGTATGTTTCAGTCAATCGCAAAAATTTGGACTCATAACATGCAATGTGAGTGGCCTTTAACTAAAAAATGTTAGCATATTAATTTTAATACAGCTTATGCAGAATTAATAAATACAGTAATATTTAGTGATTATGAGCGTGTAAAATTTTTTTTCGTGAAATAAACATACTATTGCAAAAGAGCTTACTTACATTTTAACACTTAACTTAATTAGTGGCGAGTTTCTATTTAAACATTGCCGAGAACCATATAATTGTTGAAATCTTGCTCCATAGCTCCGGTTTATACGGCTTCTCGTATGCGAAATCCCCAATTCGGCAGCCTGCCACCAATCGAGTAGATTTTCGTAAACGAATCTCGTGTACGAGGACGGCAGAATGTTCAAGCATACCAACAGCGCATTTCAAGCGGTCAGGAGCAGTGTTGTAGTGGGGGCGGAGCGAGGCGGTGCGACGCTTCGCCACTGCTCTTGAGGCAGGAGCGGAAGCTCCGCCACTGTTAGCAATTTTGTTATTATTTCTGCCAGTAAAACTGGCAAAATAGCTTTATTTTGCACCTTCAAACTCGAAGGTCCCCGGGGGAGGACCCCCGGACCCCCCGCTTTAATTGGAGCGGATGGATGAACCAATGGGTCTGAAATACTTAGAGCTCCGGCACTGAAATTCTGGCACTGCAACACTGGTCAGGAGGATGATTCGCATACGAGCGAAAACTCGAGCCGCTCGAGAGAGACTCCCCGTGCCTCTCGTCGGTAGCCTTCCACCACTCTTCGCACCCCCACCTCTTGTCACCATTTTCCAGCCTTTTTATTGGCCCCTGATGACGTTAAGGGTTGAGCCTTCCCTGCTGCAATTGCGGTTTCCCCATGCCAAAACAGTCCTAATTATTTTCCCGACGTAATGGCATTTCAAGCGGCTCGGTGTTGCGTTGCTTCGCCGGTCGTTTAGAGTTTTGTGTTTACAAAACTCCCCTGGCCGCATTCTTCTATTACCGCGGCGCTGTCGGGTTGGGAAATCGTAACAGTAGTATTTGCTCTTGTTTTCTCCCAGTTGTGTACTTACTGTCAGTTTGTGGTAAACATAGTATATTATGTTTCTGTTATTACTTACCGAAATTTATATCTTAGACATTTCTGTGCGACAAGCATGCAATATGTGCAAAACAGAAATAGTTGGAAATTTATTTAATCAAAAACTTGGTAAATAACTGCAGGGTTTTCCCACATACTTATCAAAACTGTGGTACAGGTTAACAAACTGGAAAAAAAGTGATAAATAGGAAAACCTTACAGATTATCGGATATAAAATAAAACGTGCAACATCAAAATTAATTTCAAGAATACATTTTAAATTGATTCATTAAGTTTCAACGAAACTAGTTCGGCTGAATACCATTTTCAGTGTGTAGTAAGTGATGTGACGTAAGTAATAGACTGTAAATATCTTATTTGAATGAACATCCATCCTTTCCATACGTCTTTTGAATGTGTTGTAAAGTTTACAAGTAGTGAAGAAAATATTAGTAATAGTTTGCTTTTACTGTCAGGAGTTACTCTGTATAACTAAGATAGTTGAAGTATTTTATATTGCGAACCGAGTTTTCCTATATAGAAATATTAAACTTTATTGTGTCACTAACTTAATTTTCATAACATATTATGTGAAATAATCTAATAAGAGAGAAAAACCCGGTAGCTACAGCTGAGTCTCATTCCAACCTCTAAGATTCCAAGCAATGAAAGTCTAACTCTTATAAATCGCGAAGCTATACACCGCGTCAAAAGACCAACATATTTAGTACTGGTAGTACAAGGAGAAGTAGAACTTTCTGGAATAGCGTCTTCAAGAAGCAGATAAGTTTGTCTTGAGGCACCAACATTTACTAGCTAACCTCGACTCGGACCTCTTCACTATCGGTCCCATTCGCGGTTTCGTTAAACGGAACAATTGTAGCAAAAACTCCTTCACTATAATTAGGATGGCGCCTCATAAAAAGTTATAAAATCAGCGATACAGTCACATCCGGCTCGTTCGAAAATGTCACATTTACTCTCTAGCTATGTCAGTGATACATTAGATTTCGCCAATGAACAAAAAACCGTGACTAATAACTTTCAGCCCCACGAAATAATAAATTAGAAAATTACCAGTAACATACCAAAATACATTTACAATAGAATAAAATAAAAATTTGTGTTAATAAAGAGATGTGTAGTCTGCATCCTGATTAGTGTTTGCAACAATGATAATAGTAATGATACCGTGAAAATAAATATAATCTAATATAAGTAATAAATTCCATAAATTCACAAAAATTGTCAACTCTACCTAAATGTTCTATAGTAAAATATTTTCTCACATATGAATAATTAGTTTTATAATAAAATAATATAACCTGTTGCGTAATGTCAACTAAGAAATGAATCAAATTCATAAAATATTCCCTTATTACATACGAAATTCTTTTTGTCAACGCTGGGATACAGAGCTGAAAAACGATCATATAATGGTTTCTTACATAGCCTATAACTAGAGATGATGGTATATCGCGAAAATGTTTTGTGCCAACATAGCCTTGAAAACACTGACACAACGTAGCTGTTTATAGACCAATAACGTGCATCAAATATTAAAATAGCGGTATTCTTATTGGCTTAGTAAATTAGGGCAGTAGCTTCGCGTACAAGGAAAAGCCAGTAATCTTTTGATAAGCTGAACGTACGTTGAAGCCTAGCAAGTAGTCAAGTTTTCCCGCGATAAACCATCATCTCTACCTATAACATGAAAATATTTAGTGCAACAACTGTTTACTTTTGTGTGGGTTGGTCATATGTACGACATAATATTTTGTGTATGGAAAAAAATGTGTCGCATAAAAAATGTAAAGACTCGTAGAAAACATTTTACTAACCACTATGGATATTTTCTTACAATAAATCATTTAATATGGTGATGACCGAGTGATCAGCGTATTGATCTTCCTGTTACAGCTTTCCTAATTTCAAATCCCCACAATGTAATATATTGTTAAAAATAATTTTAAATATATTATATAAATTTATTGTCAAATTACGACGTTATGTTACATTTCTACTTGTAATAAGAGAAGTTTCGAAACATAAAACGCATTATAAACGGATTCCCAGGATAATAAAAAAACTATTTTCCTCACAGCGTACTTGACTTTCAGTATTTTGACTGACGCAAAAATTAACCATAGTCATGGAAGAAATCTTTGTGCAGATTTACAAAAAATACAATGACAAAAGGATACACATTAAACTTGCAACAAACCTTTCACTATTTTTTTTTTTTTTACGTTCCGTCATTTCAGAATGAATTAAGTTGTGCCATTATTTCCTCCCGCTACATTCTGGCTAGGTACTCTTGCTGTCCAAGTGGCTGTCAGCTTGCACCGGGCACGTTTTATAATCTTACAGTGTTAAAACAAATAACATCGGTTAGATTGTGGAATGTGATATACAATATCTTATTGAAATTTGTTTGCAATTATTGTAAAAATATAACATAAAAGTAAATATAAAAGAAGCAGTATTTGTAACTAGAAATTATTTTATTTTTAAGAATTAATTTCTTTGTACTCGATAATATTTTATATACCCCGTCGGAAATATTGTGTTAATCATTTTGTTATTTTTTATAATTAAGTATTATCTATATACGAAAGTTAAAATATATTTCATATTTTTTTCCAACTCATTTATGGATCCACAAAATGCAGCGAAATATATGTATTAAATCGATAAATACTTAACAAATCCAAAATAATTTTTATTTTGCCAGTTTTCATTTTGTTCAGTTCCACGATTTTTAGATTCACCGCCACTCAAGTGTCAGAATATGAACTGGACTTGTGATTGGCGGCCTCCCATCAAAACTTTTTACTTTCTCACTTCATGTATGCCAACCTGACTAAACGATACACACTTCCACTCGAACGCTACTCCCTTCGAATAAGTAAGGCGTATACGAGTGGCCGGTGTTGGAGCTTACAATCTTCGTCTCGTGTACGTTTTGCGCCGTACGAGAAGATTCGCATACGAGCTCTACTCGCACAAACTCGAGCTTAGGTCCCCAGGTCATGTCGTTTTACACCGCGCATCTATAAGCTATATCATTACACAGGCCTATTAGACATACTACAGATGGTCGCTTACAATATGAATGAAGTGTACAGTGAGGGAGGGCCCCAAGACATTCCCCTCCTCTACCTTCACGTGGCGACCTGGAAGCACTAGCGCTCTTACCTCCCCTACCCGGGGCTACACATAGGTTTGTCAAGCAGTAGAGCATTCGCCTCCCTACCAAGGTGATTCGGGTTCGATTCCTAGCGGGGTCGGTCCCCGGACTTTCGCATGTGAGAATCGTGCCGTATGATGCCGCTGGTCGGTAGATTTTCTCGAGGATCTTACGTTTACCCCACCCTACATTCCGGCGCCGCTCCATATTCATATCACGTCATCCCTCACCAGCGTTAAAGACCTAGACGTTATTGCTGGCAAAAAAAAATCTCTTCACAAAGAGGAAATTACGTTCCAGTAAGTAGTTGAATAGAAAATACTGAACGTTGTTGAAAGCAATTCAATCACAAAGAAAGCATCGGCATTTAAACTAAACCAATTAAAAAAAAAAAAACACAGTCTTCTATGTGTGTTCAAAGGTGACTTTTTAAATAAGGTTGTGCTTTCTTCGTCGTCAAAAGTTAAAGTTTGCTATGGTTTTGATGGACGGATAACATTTTATGAGGCTGCTGATTGGCTGTAGATCACGTAATTAACAAACTCACAGACGAAATGTGGATGACTAGCTTTAGCTTTATACGCCATTTAAGAAGGGGTATGCTGTTAATTTTTTTGTTAAATTCAATGTTGATTGTATACTTTCTGCGCCACAAGTCTGAGATTACAAGGTGCGGAGGCCCGGGAAGTGATATGCGAGGTAGTAGAATCGCTTTTACTATAAAATTCAAGAAAATATTTGCACTTTGAACGACTTGTTGGGAAGAAACATTTTAAGATTATCACATTACAACAAATAGCCTACGTAACACATGTAATCCCGTAATACTAAATAATAAGTGCTAAATAACAATCACAGAAATATGAAATGTTTATGTATATTACCACGAAGCTAACTTTGTAACATTATTCCTTGTTTTATCATTAATATCATAGTATTTTCGTGATGGACATTGTAAGAGTAAAGATTTTAAAACAATTATAATTCACTTTTAATATAATTTCTGGTAAGAAATTCTATTTGTCCTACTTTTATTTTTATGTCTTAGTAGTCTATTACACAGATTCTTGATTATTACACGAAGCGTGGATTGCAAACAGCACCGATGCTGTTGTAGCAATTTGTATGCGCGAGGACGTTGTCAATATTTTAGTTACGCATAATTAATGAACTGATTCTTAAATTACAGTGTGAAGTGTTCTTGTTTTTTCATATAAATTTATATATTTAGAGGGCTAGGCTCCTGGATTGTTAACTGTCTCGTTGTAAACCTTCGCTAAAATATTTTTCTAAAAAAGTTACTAACTAAGCAAGTTTAATATTCAGCATATCTAAATACGAAAAATGCTAAATTGCACCATTTTACACCTTGAAATACTAAATTTTCCAGGGGGAGGACCCCCTCCCCTCTACCGTTTTATTAGAGGGGTTTATTGTTCCGTGATATAACCTCTCCCTCTCTAGTTCCGAAATGTTCCTACACCCCAGCTCTCAAAACATTTCAGTATCGTTGCTGCCGAGTATTTTTGCTGCCTCAAACATTTTGTTGCATTATATACGCACTAGTTGGAAAATAAAGATGAGGGACGGGTAACACTTTATTAGAATGTGAAAGTAAACATTTGTAGAGTTAATACAAATAAAACTGAAAGATAATAATATCGATTAATAATACACCGAAATCTGATACGTTTGGGGCACGACGTCAATATTTTTACTCCCTACTAAATGTACAATTACTAATACTTGAAATTTTATCCACGGTTATTCTCTATTAAGGGCGGCTTATTGTTTGTTAACCGCAATATCATGTTGCGATTTGTGTCCTTTTTCCCCAAAGCCTTCGCTTGCCGTTGTGTGACGCCTCGCGCTCATCAGTCGCCTCCGCGAAGGCCTGCCTGCCGAACATACCCGAAGCGGGACTTAGACAAATTCCCACCTTCACGAGTTGGCCCATTTTTTGTGTCCATGACTGTACATCAACATAAAACGTTATAATAACGTTACACTTTATATATTCTTACACTACGTAGTAAGTGTTAATATTGAATACTTCAATCACTTGTCTGTCAGAACTGTCTACTCAGCTATTACATACAGAACAAGAAAATATGAAGAAATCAGATTTTTGCATTACGTTCTTCTGACAACTGTGCTGTCACAATATTTATTTTACGTGATACGTGTCCGCTTAGCGAGCTTTGTGGGTTACAATTAGAGACCGGAAAATTTCATGGGCTCACTGACCTTTAGGCTAGCCTTCAAGAACATATGTGTACTGACGCAAACAGCAGCTATTCATTAGCTGCTCGCTGACACAGTGATATATGCCTGCATTGAGTTACATTTTTACTTTTCGTTCAGCGATTTACACGAAATGTCAAATTAGTCAAAGGACCATTTTGTGAAAACGACAAGAATTAAAAGTTGGTGGAATTCTAGCTTGTGCCTCAAAGAAAACGCGAATTTGTCAGGTCACTAGCTACAATCGATGTTCGGATCCATGGACATGTGCAGTCGTTTCGCACGGGAGAGCGACAACTGTTTCTTTCAAACAGGACGAACGTGCCCGTCTGCGACTACCAGGACCGACAACTCACAACACTGTTCTGTAATCGGCATCAAGTTCATCACTTGATGCAAGATATTTAGTTCCTGAAATACTTTGTTCTATAGTTGTTTCTGAAGGTTTTATTGTAAAGAATTGCTGCACTAATGGTGTTACAAGTTTTGTACGTGCTTAACAGATGTAAAGTTGTCACAAGGGATCAGCAGTCGACTGTCAAAGAGGGTTAGAAGTATCCCGAGAAAACCCACTGGGTCACTCCATTGTTCAGACCATAATGTCACCGCGAATGTCAATTAAATATTACCGTACTGTTAAAATATGCATTCGTTTCAGTTCGCAGTAAGAGAATAAGAATACACGTGCATTGAATATTAATATTTTGATACAATACAGGTAACAGTTATTTTCTGAGTATTAGAAAAAATATTTGTGCACTTTCGTAACATCATTACTTAATTTTACAAGTACGTTTACTATCTTCATGTTTGAAATTTGTGGACAGCTACAATAAATTGACGTATATTCGTTACTTCTGTTAACATCACGTATAATTAAACCTTTTGTCAAATTATGAATCTATGTGTCTGAGAAAGTTAATCGACATTCATATTCGTTCTTAATAGTTCTGCAAATTATACATATTTATAAGTTGGACACGTGATTTAATGTCAGGCGTGTTATGTTGAATGATATTTTAAATAACAAACAAAACATACTGAATTATACATTTGCATTTTATATGTAACAAGCATTATTTAACTGTCCTGACGTCACACATTTAGTGTATTTATGGTTTTGAATATATTAAGGGCGTCATGCCTTTAATTTAAACCAAACTATAACATAGATGACTTATATATTGCATATGTTTATTTAATCTGAATGAACTATACGGACCATACTCCATTATGTGGACAGAGATTGCGTGATATATATTTCCCAGCGTATATTTTAAATGGACATGTGTTAATTTTGCGTTTACTTAATGGTTTGTGCGACGCACTGGTTCAGCCAATATACAGTGCCAGGTGTCAGGTCACTTTACGAAGGTGTGAACGGGGGATGCTCCCATCCTACAACAGAACTTGGGTCCAGCGCAGTTCCAATAGCAATTCTATTAATTTTTCTGCAGGTTGCTTAAATGCCAGGCTCCCACTTGCACACAACCGATTATTGCCGATGTGGACTTTGATTATTTCAGTGGCCCAGATTTTGTGTCCATGACTGTACATACTCATAATACTACGTACAAAAATTATTTTAGTTTTTTTTTATAATAGAAACTCTCTGCATGGAAAAAGTGTCGTGTGTATGGGTGTCAAATTGTGTAGCAAATTGTCTATGTCAACACATAGTTTAAGTACAAATGATTTTAACAATAAAATGAAAGGAGTATTAATAGAAAATGCTTTTTATAGTGCGAATGAGTTTATAAGTTTTATTGTTGAAAACTTCCTCTGACCAGTTCTTAAAACCTACAAGTTCTGTAACTTATTGATTCCTATTTTAATATGTATGCCCATTTTATATGTGTTTGTATTTTGTGTATTTTTGTATTTTAATTCATTTTATTTTTATATTGTTCCTGTTACTAATTAAGATAAATGTGTATGAAATCATGTAGTAAATATGTAAAAAATCCTGTACTACAGTATGTTTTTCATACTACACTGTAGTCTATTGGAAGCAATAAATCAAATAAAAAAACTGTATGCATATTGAAATTATGATTCCGGAATCAAATTATTACTTATATTTACAGGCCCTATTAGTCTGGCATTTTAACTGCTTTAATTAAAATATTGTATTTGTTTAAGTTTTTATTCATATCGTTTTTTTTTAACTGCGGGTGCGCAATTGTGTTTACTGTATTACTGATATTCTTTGCGAGTGTAGTTATCATGAGAGCCACTAGGGTCGCGCAGACTGTGCCTTAGCTTACGAACGAGCGTCGGGTAGGAGTCGTTAATTGAACCCCTTGCTGGCTGGTAGCAGGTCCGCGGAGTTTGAGAAGCCAGACAAGTGCCTTACGTTGATGACAGTTGAGTTGGCTGCGGCGATAGTTTTATAGCATGCTAGGTCTTAGCATAAGCTGAGGAAATTACGCTGAGGTTAACAGAAGACCGGGCGAGTAATGTTTTACGTGCGATAGTAACTGCTAGACTTGGGGTAACTTGGATAAAGTGCCCGGCGATGAAAACGACACGAGTGGAAGTTACCTTGATGGCTGTTTATGCTTACTAGGCTCTGCACTTAAATGGTCTGTGGCCATAGTGAGAAATGTGCGTAGTAACGTCGGTATGCAGAAGCAAGAGAATCGCTAATTATGTACGGAAATCGGCCGAGTACGTCTGGTTGGCATACCAGCAAGTTCCTAGAGGTACGTCCAGAGGACGAGGGTTTCAAGGACGGTGTTTGTGAGGGCGTCACGATGTGGGCGACGGACGCAGCCAGACCGGGGACGAGATCATGTGTATCGAGTTCGAGTCCCAGGAGAGAAGCAGCTGGATTGTCAACGGAATGTCGTGATTCGAGATTGCAGGTACTATGTCGACATAATGAGTGTGCCAATTGTATGGCACATTAAACTGATAAACGCAATGGTCTGGTTCACGAGGCATAGTGTGAGTTTCCTATAGCGACTTTAAAGTACATATTAAAATCGTAAGATAATTTATTTACTTGAAACATAATAATGTTATAGCTGCATTGATGAGACAGTTTGTGTGAGAATTAAAACTGCATCTTTTAATTGTGCCTGTTATTTACGGTCACAGATAAACGTCGAACTCACTGTAAAAAATTTTCTCCGTTGATTTACGGAATTTCCGGTAAAAATTTCTCCGAATACCTCCGTGAATTCACGGAAATTTAGTTCTGAATCTAACAGAATTTTCCGTAAAACAGATTCATCACACGGAACTGAGTCATATTTACATTGCCTATAACGCTACCATTGCATTTCTACAGATTTGCAGATTTACCGGTGATGTAATTAAAAATATCCGTAATATTTACATCTGTCTAACCCATAAATATTCGATTTTTCCGTGGAAGTGTCCACAGCAGACGTACGGACATATTACGTACAATTCCGTAGTGAATATTTACAATAGAAATTTCCGTATTTTACGTTTATGGACACTATTTCCGTTTATTAACGGTACGTTTCCACTGAAAATTTATAACGGTGTACATGAGAGTATTAAAAGTGGTACCGCATGCCAGTGGAATTTTCAGTATGATACTACGGAGAACTAAACAACAGTTGCTAAAAACTATCATAAACATTAGGTTGTACTGTTAAAAATAATTTTCGTTGTTTTACGGAGAAGTGCTGGTAAAAAATTCTCCAGAATTGTCCGTTAAATTACGGGAGACAACAAGCTCCACTTATGGAAACTCGCATATTTGTCACGTATTTAGGATGCAGGCACAATAATGCGTTCGGTTATTTATTTAGTTTATCCTCGCAGTTTTACATATGTTTAATGAATGAAACGTGTTATAAAATAATGTTTCCGTTAACTAAACAGACGTTTCCATAAAATTTCCTGTAAATTCACGGACATTTTTAACAGTGAAGCATGTGCTGCCAAAAATTTAAAATACCGAACTATCTACGCATCGTAGTAAAATGTATAAGTGAGGGCGGATTCTGACATTTAGTGTACCTGTTGTAAAAATTGTGAAACTACAGGAAGGCGCAAAATTTAGGTGGCCTGCCCGACAGTGCGTGGAAACTGTCGCCTGAAAATGATAACGTAACTGAATTGCAAGGGTGGGGATGGAGACCCACCTAGCACTGATTTACTGCCTTTGATGACTCTGCAGGTATGCTCTCTGACAACGGCGCTCTGGAACAGCCTCACTCTGACCATGGTTTAGAACAGAATGACCTCGTAACGTACGTCCTAAAATGGCACCGCACCAGCAGCCCGACCAGTTCGCGATATTCGCCCAGGATTGGTACGTCAAACCAGCGTGGCCGCGCTAGAAGTGTACCAGTTTTGCGACCAGAGTTATGCCAAGTGCTTCTAAAATGGTCTGCAGCATCAGCCGCCTGACGCAACAATCGGTCAGCAGTGGCCCGCTTTTAACGAAATTCATCGCAAAAGAATACTCTGCGTCCTGGATTTCCGAAAGTAAACAAAAGTTCGGCGCAGCTCTCCTGCGAACCTGTAAACTTTAACAAAATTATTTAGATCAGTGACAATTTGTATGAATGTGATTCATGTGTGTTGACATAAGCGTGTAATAGTTTTTCAGCATTAAATATAGTGCAGAGGAAGAGTAATGGTTACAGATTTTTTTCTCTCCAGATATTGATATTTCATAAATACGGAGCATATAATTAATTTATATTTTTGGAATTTAATTATTCTTTGCTTACATCATATCTCACTTATTTATGAGTGAACATATTAAAACTTTTGTTTTCTTCGATTTTTTGGAATCCTTACCTCGTATATATTTTGTCTATATGTTACACACATGAAAAGCTTGCTAACGATTTTCACGAAACAAGGTATGTGCAGTAATTCAGGATAGAAATACAGACAATATAATATCGTCAGCATGGAACAACTTCTAGTTGTTTGCCACCACAATTTATATTGAGACTATATTTATTGCAACTATGTAATTAGTACTACATCATAAAATGACAAGAACACCACTTGATGACTTTATAAAAATTTATGAAAACAAAATATATTGACGAACTGTCAATAACCTGACCCGAATCCAGAAAGACTGGAAGAGAAAAATGCAGAATTTTTATACTAGCTGATTAAGAGAGAGCCGTAATCAGATAAGAAAAAGTTCTTTGAGTAGGATTGGTAATAAATGCGCGAAAATTTGGCGGGTTTCTTTTTTCGTAAAGTGTGTCGATTGCGAATGATAAATTGTAAGTTTACTTTAAATGAAATGAAAATTTTTATAATATACTGTCTGAACTATACCACATATGATGGAAAGATGTGAGATGATGCAGCATGAAAGAAACGAACTCAAGGAAATATTAAGAAGAAAGGGAGAAACATGGCCTCCCACGAGATATAAGATGTATGACCCTGAGATTTATAGAGAAGTAAATAAATAAATTAAATAAGTTAATACGTTATTAAATGTTTTTAATGATGATCTTGAAGGTAATGAGAGGTAAAATTTCCCCTTTATGTGTGATGGTTATAATTTAAAGTGTTAGAAGTTTAATAGGTTCAATTTTTTTTTTAAATTGTGATGTTCAGAAGGAGGACTTTAAGAATGTGAAGTAAACATTTTAAATAATGCGATGTATATAATTTTAAAAGCGTCAAAAGCTTAATATGATTAGCTGTTTTAAAGTGTGGTGTACAGAAGGATGATTTTAAGAATGTAAAGTAATAATTTTAAACAATTTGGAATGTCTAATTTTAATATGTATAGTGCTTATGTGATATGGCTACATTTGTTTACGCTATTTTATGCTTTTAATTTTGCAGAGAATAATGATATGGGATTTTAAATATTAGGGGGGATCTAAAAGTAGCCGATTGCCCGGCAGGGCGATGCCGGTGGGGGCCCCATCGGGGCAAGGGCCCTGGCAGCGCCACGTTTGCCGGCAAGGCCTGCCGGGAACGGTGAAAATTAGATATTTATATTCTATTAAAATTTTTACAGGGAGCATAAGAAAAATTTTTAATTGAATTTTAATCTTGATACCAAATTTTTAAGTTTTAAATATTAAAATGTGATTTTTACCTTTTTAATTTTTTACTTGTTACTATTTATAGCTTAATCTTAAGGAAGAAATGTGTATCGATTTTTATTATCATAATGATATGTTTTAACGGATGTTTATATGTTTAATTTTAAAAGGCAGGGGGTGTAAGTCTTCGCCAGGTGGTAGCCTTCACGTGGCTCCCCGCGTAAATGCAAAAACGCAAACCAATACCCCTGCCGTTCCCAAGCCCTACAACTGTTTTATTGTTTTAATTGTTTTAAAACACATTTTATATTTTATTTATATTTTAATAAAGGAACTTGGCAGTGGTTGAATATATAAATAAGGTAACAAAACATGTAGGCATATATTAATTTATTATAACAAAGAAAGCGGAAGAGAGAAAAAGAGAAACAGGAAGAATAAACCCCGAAGGGCCATAAAGGCTAAAATACATTGTCTTTGTAGGTGTAATTTCTCAAAGTTTGTCTAGAAGATATGATGCATACATTGGTACAGAAATTTTGAATACTCTGTTTTGTTAATGTACACGACAGTTGTAAGGTGAACTAAAATGACATGTGCAAAATTACGTATGTATGTTTACAGATATTAACACCGGCAACTACATGAAAATTAAACAAACATTCGGTGTTTTTAAACAATAACACGGACGTGTAAATACTCACGACATTTTTTTATTTTACGCGGAATTATAAGTGTAGTTTTATAAACACAAACTTAGTGATTAGTATTTGTGCTACATGTTGTTGTAAACAGTACTATACATAACATGTAGTGTAAAATGACACTGACAATATAGGTATAATTTCCCGAGACCTGTCCAGAGAAATGAAGCAAACATTGGTGGAGTTATTTTCAAGTATGAATTTTTTAATTCATACACAAATTGGATGGTGAAAAGAGAATGACATGTGTAAAATTACTATTTCATGTTCATAAATATTAACACTGACAACAAGAAATTTAAACAAATATATATTTTTAAACAGTTAAATGCATTAGTGAATACCCAAAACATATGTTTTTGAACACATACAAGTTAACGTAATTATATGACAACAGTAAAACAAATTCAAATTTACACTACAAGTTGATGTCTCAAACATTTTACAAAACATTTAATGTAAAATTAAATGAATTTTTTTACAGTACTGACATCAATATTCATGTATAAAAGGGTCGCGAATATCGGGCTTAGTGGCGCACCCGGGGGGGGGGGGGTCGGGGGTTGGGGGTTCAATCCCCCCCCCCAACCGAAAGATTGAAAATTTTGTAAATAATGGATATTTTTAAAGGTAAAAATACCGCTCTACTTACACTAGTTGCGTGAAAATTAAACTGCTATGTTTTAAAACTATAATGCTGTAATTGTCAAATCAGCCAACAAAACTTAGTTATTTTCATGTTAGAATGCGGATGTACCTTGACTAACCCTAAATGTCAACTAAGTATACTGAATTTCTTCTCCAAGCGACCAAACCCTGGGACCAGTTCCAGTTGTGAACATGAAGGTAAGGTGATTGCAAGAATTTAGACAATTGTGTTTGTATGTCCTACTATCGAGGGCCTGTATAACCACCTACGAAATAATCTGAAGTCAGACAGAAGGGCCTATGTTTATGCCTATAAATTATCATTGACAAAAAAACACCTACCAGAACATTCAACACGATAGATTTTAGATTTTTTCCCGATTTATAACTATAATGGAAGTTGCAGAAAAAAATTAAGAATTTAAACTTGATTATTTTAAGAACGCAGTTTAACTTTATTCAATTAACATAATCAAATTTTAATAATACTAACTTTCGTTCGAACTCAAGTAATGATCTTATTTATTTTCAATGTAGCTGAAAATAACTGTACTTCAAACTTAATGAATGTGATATCCTGCTTTTTTATATAATTTTTGTTTAAAAATTTATTTTATGTACTTGATGATTGTAGTAGTAGTCGTGATAACACGAAACCTCAGATTTATCATTCGTATGACACACGAAATCTAGTTTTAATCGTGTAACTAAAATAACAAGCTCATGTTTCCCTCAACAATGAAAGCTATTCAGTATAATTACCTCATTTATGTAAAAAAAATTCTAGTACAGGCATTCAAAATAAGCGATCATGGCCGTTATTATAAAATAATCGAATGTACTCTATCACTCATATTTCCTTCGTACTGTCAGGTGAGGATGGTAATACAGGCTCTTACTGTTGACAAGGACATGACATATTTGCAAGTGTTAGGGCCTACTTTGACTAAAAAAATATTTCACTTCAGTCGTTTCATGAATATAACTACAATCATATATCTTCAGAAAAACTGATAATGGAGTTACGGATATAATTATCCTTGAATATTCTGTTTATTATCTCTCTGGAACACATGACAGAATTAAAACTTCCACACTTACCTAGCTTAAAACAACAATACTTTCAGACTCAAGGGATGGGTAACAGAGTAATAAAAATTATCTCACTCTTAGTTTCATTTTAACTAATGTTGCAATGACACTAGCAAGATGTCATACCCTAGTTAGTTTCATTCATGCCTTACAAGTAACTGTGAAATTAAATTTAGACACACAAGAAGAGAATTGGAATGCTGAGAATGAGGAAAGGGCACAAACTGTGGTGGAACCTGTGGAAGGTGCAGAAGAAAGTGTTTATCATTGGGATGAAGACCCATACGACATTGCTAATTCTGATGACAAGGAATTAACAAACAGTGAAAAGAAGAATGTCTTGATTAAGTTGTGGACATCATCACAAACATTCACATCCCCATCATCAGATAAAATAAATCTGAAGTTTCAGCAGAAGTGGTTGGCTGAATGGAAGTGGTTAAGTTACTCCAAAAAAGTTGATAGAGCATTTTGCAAATTTTTGTTCTGTTCAACCAAAAACATGTTGGTAAAGGTCAAGGATGCTATCAGAGTGTAGGACAGCTGTGTTATGAAAAATTTTGTAACTGGAAAAAAGCAAAGGAACGTTTCAGGCAACACCAAATTTTGAGACTGTAAGCATCATAATGAATATTGAGGAAAAACAGCAAGAACGGATAAATTTGCTACTAAATGAAGAAACAAAGAAATAAGTATTGCAAACAGAAGTAACTTAAAAACAATCATTGAGACTGTGCTCTTCTGTGGAAGACAAGGCTTACGTTTAAAAGGTCATCGTGATACCGGAAGAATTGGTGAAGAAGATACCATGATGGCAAACGAAGGAAATTACAGAGAGCTTTTGTGATTTAGGGAAAAATATGATGACAGTCTCCAAAAGTCACTATGCAGTAGTAAAAATAATGCACGGTACACTAGCTGGAAAATTCAAAATGAAATTATTGAAATAAGCAACAGCCTTATTATTGATGGGTTAGGGGCTAAAATTAATTTGTCATTATTTTCTGTGCTTCTTGACGAAACGACGGACATTTCTAGTGTTGAGAAAAATGTCACTTTGCATTCGCTGTCTAGATTCTACAACATTAACCCTTAAGTGGTCGCGCTATGGTCAAAATGACCAGGCCAGATAAACTTTTATTGATACCAGACTATACATTCTTCCTCCTGTGACACCCTCGTCAGTAGCTGACTAACTGGGTTCAAGGATTACAAGGCTGGCGTTGTTTTTCAGTCTTGTTCCGTCTTTCAACCAGAGCAGAGGTATAAATGTTATAACTGGTCACAATGACCGTGTGCGACTTTTAGCGTCACAATTTGTTTTGTGCAACACGGAAAATAAGACCGTGCGCGACCAAGAAAGAGACAATTTATTATGGTGAGTGATTTTTATTCTTCGCACATTTAGTGAATTTCTGACTATGTTTAGATATTAGAGTAGTGACACAGTAAGTGCTAGAGAGGAAGAAAGTATTATAAATCTTTTGATACATGTTTTCAATGAAAGTGAAGTTTGTGGAAATGCTTCTGAAAATTAAGACAGTTTGTTCGAAAGTGACCAAACAGACACCAAGCAGTCAGGCAATGAAAGTGATATTGAAGGAGATGACAAGCAGGGTAATTTTTATTTGTGAAATGATAATGTTGCGAAGTGGAATGTATGTACATCAACCGAAAACAAATGTTAGGGTGAGAAAAAAATATATTATTACACATTTGTCAGGAGTAAAAGGGGCAGCTAAGAATGCTAAAAACCCCTCTTCAGTGCTGGAGTTTGTTTTTTCCAGATTCAATAATTGATGAAATCGTGAGATGTATCAACATTTATAGTGCAAGATTTCGCCAAAACTATGAACGTGAAGTAGATGCACTGGACACAAATAGATTAAAATTTAACTCTTCTCGGTTTACTTTATTTGGCAGGGGTACTTCCAGCAGCTCACCTGAATTTGTTCGATCTATGGGTTGCCGACGGCACAGGAGTGGAAAAGTTTCGTGCAATATTGTCTATGAAGAGAAATTATGTTATTTACTGCGTGCACTGTGTTTCGACAATCAGAATGATAGAGAGCAGAATGGCGAGCTCAGGATAAACTGGCCCCAATCAGAAAATTGTTTGAAGAATTTGTACGCCTCTGTGCAGAATACTACACCATCGGCGAGTAGGAAACAATTGACGAAATGTTAGAATTGTTTCGAAGCCGTTGAAGTTTCCGGCAGTACATGAAAAACAAGCCATCAAAGTATGGGAAGAAAATTTTTGCCCTTACAGATGCGAGAGTACACTACACACTTAATATGGAAATACATGCAGGAACTCAGCCTGATGGCCCATTCAAGATAGAAAATAGTGTTCATAAAGTTGTTGAAAGAATGGTTTCTCCAATTTCTGGAACAAGGCGTAATGTTACAACAGATAACTGGTTCACTTCTGCCCCGCTTGCTCTTGATCTCATCAAGAACCATGGATTGTCTCTGGTTGACACCATTCGTAAAATAAGAAGGATGTACCACTAACATTTTGGTAAGCTAAACAACGGCCGAGTCCGAGCAGCGTGTTTGGTTTTGGTAAAGACTGCATTTTATTTTCTCATATTCCAAAGAAGATCAAAGTCGTACTTCTCCTATCTACCATGCACCATTACGACACAATCGATGAAATAACAAGCCAGACATGCAAGCCCGAAATTCTCACATTATATAATGCTACCAAATGAGTTGCCGACACTGTTAAAGAAATGAAAGCCACATACTCTGTCGCAAGACAAAGCTGCCGTTGGCCACAAACAATTTTTTTTTCATCTTACTGAACATTGCTGGAATCAATAGTTTCATCATATTCCAAATACACAAAGCAGCATGAACCGCAGGGAATATCTGAAAACACTGTCAAATGAGCTCTGCATTTCTCATTTGAAAGCACGAGCTATAGTGAAAAGTCTAACTTTACCACTGCAAATAAAAGTAAGGGAACTGGCAGGAACATCTGAACCAACTAAGACTGTTGAGAAAAATGTCTCTGTACGGTGCAGTTTTTGTTCGTGGAAGAAAAACAGGAAGATCAGCACACGTTGCGTGAAGTGCACCAGCTACATCTGCTGAGTCAGCTGTTCGACAGAACAGTTTCCAAATGATGATGATGATGATGACTAGTAAGATTGCAAAGGCTTTTCGGCACTACATTTTGCGAATAAGTGAACATTTCATTGAGTAATAAAATCATCTGTGAAAAATTAAATTTGTCAACTACATGGTATCACGTTTGTAAGCAGTGATTCTTTGTAAATCTAGGCCCCTACTGTATTTCTAGTGCAAACATATTCAAGATTAGTAATTGCTGTAAGCTCTTATAAAATTTAAGAATATTTTCTTTTCCTAATGCTTTATTATTTTTGTAGTCGTGTTATATATAATTATTTTATCACCGTTAGTTTTAGTGTGCAAATGTGTGCAATTTTACCAGTTTTGTATTATGCAGTATTATTTTTCTTGTAAGATATTTTCAGTCAATAATAATGTCATAAATAATATATTATATAATTTTATCACAAAGTTTTTGGGCGTAAATGTATGCGCGTTTACCAGATATAACATTATTTAATGCTATCAGGATGGATGTAAATTTCTTCAATTTGTTCTGTTTAAAGTGTTTCAGAAAATCTAAAATCATGCATTAAAATGTAATGAATTCTACCAAAAAGAGGCTCTGCAGTTACTTTATATATTCAGTTAGTAAGAGTATGTCAATGTAAAACAAAGACATGTTTTTCAAACAATTTATAGAAACATGGTCAGAATGACCGTGCGCGACTTCTTATGTCACAACGTTGAGCGCGCCCTATTAAGGGTTAAATGTTGAACTATTTCTGCAGTTTATACCTCTTGAAGATGTTACAGGTATAGGAATTGCATTCGCAATGATTAACAAACTTAAGGCCCTTGGTGTAGATTTGAGCAAGGTGCGTAGTCAAGGATACGATGGAGCAGTTGTGATATGTGGAAAATTCAATAGTGTACAGGCCCACTTTCAGTGTTTGTATCCGCAAACACTGTACGTCCATTGTGCTGCACACTATTGAAACTTAGCTGTGTCAAACTCCTGCGGAATCCCATTAGTTAGAAATTGTTCGGGTACAATTGGTAAGTTGTATGCATTTTCTCACACACCAAAACGACAGGTTGTACTGAATAAATGTGTGAAAGAAGCAGGAGTTAGTTCTAGCCACGAGAAGCTAAAACAAATGTGTGCCACTAGGTGGATTGAAAGGTACAATTCAGTGGTAGCTATTGTTGATTTGTATGATGGCATTGTCTTGGTCTTAGACAGGATTTCTGAGTGGTCAGATAACGATTCTGCTAATGTTGCACACCCTTATAACTGTACTGTAAAAAAGGCTAATTTTGTTGTTGCTTTGCATGTTGTCAATCAGATATTTTCCTATAGCAGCATTCTATGCAAGCTACTGCAACAAAGGAATGTTGATTTGAAGAAGGCATGCAATATTGCGGAGGATACACTTCAAGAGATAAGTAATATAAGAGAAAATGCAAACTTGGAGTTCTCTAAGTTATTCGTTAGTGCCTCAGCAAAGGCTTCAAAATTTGGTTTTCAAATAACTAAACCACGCACAGCTGACAAGCAAACAATGAGATGCAATGTGGAAACTGCTACTCCAGAAGACTACTATCGAGTCTCAATATACATCCCATTTTTAGATACTTTCATAAGTAATTTTGAGCAAAAATTTTCAAAATACAAGTCCGTATTTACAGGATTTCAAACATTGCTACCTGCAGATACCAGCAACCTTTCTGGAGAATCTTTGAATGACTTTCAGAATTTGGTGGTGTTCTACAAAAACGACTTGCATGGCACTACTGACGAACTAGGAATAGAGCTTAAGTTTTGGTACAGAACTATTGCTAGGTTGAACAAGAATGACAGGCCACAGGATGCACTAAGTGCTCTGAAGTATTGTGAAGAAAACATATTGCCGAATATTAGAACTTAGCTGAATATATTAACAGTTATTCCTGTGTCCACTGCTGAAAATGAAAGGACATTTTCCACTCTGCGTCGGCTGAAAAAATATTTAAGAAATTCTACTTCTGAGACAAGGTTAAATGAAATGGTTTAACTCTCCTTCGCCTATACAGAAATGTAACACCATCGGTTGACTCCATATCGGACAAAATGGCAGAAAAACCACGGAGAATGGCCATTTCTTTGACATGATAACTGATGCCGTTTACATGTCGATATAGCTTTTAATTGATCAGTGATTTATTTATGTAATAATGGCAATAATTTCATATAGCAAGTATGTAATTACCTATTAAATGAAAAATATATAGTGCTGTTTAAGTAATGGCGAGACGTTTAGACTGTTTATAACTGGGAGTAACATGAGTGGAATTGATTGGAAGTTTTGACTTTTCACTTTTTCTTCAAAAGGAATTAATATTGAGTGACATTCTTTAACACTGCAATATAAAAATTAGTAGCTTTGTTGAGTATTATTGAACTAAAATTTTAATTCCTGTTAAAATTAGATGCTTTCTCTATTGTTATACCTTGCTACATTTAACATGATGTATTACAAGAACTTAAATGCATAGTTTAAAAATATTTAATCATTAAGAAATTTTAATATTTACGTCTAACTTTTAACAATGACAGTTGGTAATCATTGTTACTATAGTGTGTAGTATTGGATTCTTTTGTTGACCATAGTGCATTTGTGAGTATGTGTGTTTGCTTTTGTATATATGTGTGCGTGTGTGTTGAATATACTTGACAGTTTGTTTTCTGTGAAACACCATATAATTATATAAATGTGTCAAATAATACTTATGTGATACTACACCTTATTCACCATGAAAATATGTATATGAGTGATATCAGTACCATGCAGTCTCCAAATATAATTTCTATAACCCCCCCCCCCTCAAACCAGAACAAAAATCCTGGGTGCGCCCCTGATCGGGCTGCCATAAACACGACGCCATAATCTCTGTTTAATTGAAAAAACACTATAATTTCGCGCATTTAAAGTTAAAGTTTAGACTTAAAACTAGACTAAACAAAGTTCAAAGGTTCTTGTCAAATCGATATGCTTCATATTCTAGCTTAAAATATTTGCTAACAATTAGGAAATGCCTAAACTCGGTACATTGTTGAAGACACATCCTAAAAAAATTTTTAACGGTATTCTGTCGAAAAAAAATATCTCTGCCTAATTTGTGGCATCCTCCCCGAAAAATAATCGGGGTCGATATAGAACATGGATTTTAGAGTTTGAATATTGTGATTAACAGTGACACTGGTCGCTGGGTTTTCGATTACATTTTATCTTCTCGTGAATTCCCAAACGGCTTCATATCTACCTAACGACATCCCACACTGGCTCCCAAGGCCAAAGCTGTTAACAAACATCCGAATTTCTTCACTTGATATGGACGTGGACGAACGTCAATATAAAGCGATTTCGAGTACTTGTAAAGATTGGGTGTGATAAACGTTGATTTTCAAGCAGCATTTTGGTCACAGAAACTGTTTCGGTGATTCGATTTCTTGGAAGCACTGACCACTCAAGCTGCCCGGAACACCAGATTAGTGAACGAACTTATGTAAAAATTCGGCCGCTTCCTTACGTCTCTCGAAATGTGCAAGTGCTATCAAGCGGCGTCAAAAATAAATATATACAAAGAGTTATTTAATGACATGTTGTGTAAGCATCGTATTCGCTTAATCAGCTGGTTGGTTAGTACCGGAACTTAATTTCGTGACTGACGCCGTGAAAGATGGAGTGAGTAGAAACCTAGGAGGCGTACAATTGTTTGTGACAGTAGCGCACCATCAAGTGGGAATCTGGGTGAACGACAGAGTTCAAATAGGTCTATACCTGTCTAGACGTCGGACATTTGCAGTGATTGACAAAAATTCTCGATCGTTCGTTTGGAAGTTTCGGGTTAGTAAATTGAACAGAACGACTCACAAGGAAATAAACGAGAGTACATGTTACCTAGAACATTTCTGTGCATTTTTTTATACCAGGTCAAAGCATATTTAGAAAAGTCAACGTGTCAACGTGTTTTGCACAAAACGATATTTAAAAGAAACTAATGGTCTCATCACACCCTTCTGTTTCGACGGTAACTGTGCGACACGCCATTTGTATTTGTGTTAAGTTGTCGTGGAGGACATTGTAAAAATTCTAGCTTTAAGTAGCTTTAAACACTTTTTAACAGATTGTAATAAAACACTTTTGAAATGACTCTTTGCATGTAAAGAAATTCTCTCAAGTTATTTTAAATACCTGCGAAACTATTAAACCACATTATTTCTGCGGTTACTTTCAGTCTTACTCTGACAAAATTAAAAACCCTAGTACTCGTCTTGTAATTTAGGAGGAATTTATCCTCAAACAAATTCCTAAATTTAGTGGTACCTCCACCAGCGGAAAACCAGAATATCTCTAGTTCCAGCAATTACATAATTACTTCATTAACTCAGTGCGGCAAATTATTCTATTATCACTAATTTCCGAGCCATAATTTCAAACACAGTAAACTATCCACTTCCCTTCTATTGAAATGTTGTCGAGGAAGATGTTTGGTATAGACTCTTCATGATAAAGTGAGCACTGCTTAAATTTTTCTTCCAGTCATTCTGCGATCATCTTTACTATTTATAAAATGAAAACTACATTGAAACTATTAACCATTGTAAAAGTTTCATCAGTCTCAAAAACTTAAAACCTTCGGCTCCATTAAAATACAGTTATGAATATAAGTGTTGGGGAGTGTTCATTTTAAAATTGTCATTGACCGGCAAGTCCCCAAGTGGATGTCAGTACATAACTTGTCACTGTCTCAATGAATTAGTACTACACGTAGGCTTGAACATCCACAAAATCGTTTATTAAAACAATGTTAGTCTTAATTCACTCATATCTACACAAAAGTATTCTTCAGGTGACGCTGATTCGCACGACGCCTATCATGGGTATATACTACTTCAATTAATTAATATATTTATTACCATTATGATTTTTATCGGGATCACTGTTAGACATGAATATTTTTGGGTCGTCACAAATAACAGGACGCAACACAAAATTTGCAATCAGTGACGGTTTTATTTGCTAACTTAAGTCTGTTTTAATTTGTTACATAATATATTTAGCAACAGCCAAATTTATAAATTTATTATAGTGTATTTTATGTCAAATATTTTAGAACGTAGGAAATTTATGTTTAAATCAATATTTTCTTTATATTATAATAAGAATTAATATTTTGTGCATGGTAAACAACGTAAGAATGACTGTTTAGTGAAAATTAGCTATGTTTCTGCAGACATTCCTACTGTGGTTAAGGAACTCTAGCGCCAGTGTAGTGAGTCGTATTTGACTCTAAGACAACGTGCTGCTAAAAGACAGCTGTTGTACGGAGGTCTTTTCAAGATCAATGCTGGAATTTGACGGTAGGTACAGCCAGCATAATGATTTTTGAACAGTAAATCTAAGTTTGAAGGCTAAATTACTGACAACCGAGAATAGTTTCTTTTGCTGTGCAAGTGGTCAGAACTGTTGATTATATATTGATGACATTTGGTGTTTAAGCTGGCATTCAGTATGCCTTAATAGCATTGTCGGTCCTCAATGGTATCAAAACTTTTCAATGTTTCTCGGGTAGAGCATTGTCACAGTGGTAGTTTTATGAACTTTATAACGGCACTGGAAAGAAAAGCCTTTTAATTTTTGTTTCGAATTCACTTATTATAAACATCGACTTAAAATTTAAATTTAACAATAAAAAATGGATGAGGCATTTCATTATGCAATAATAACATACGATCAGAATGTTATAAAGCATAAACTTGTAAATATAAATGCGTCGTAACGTATTTATATTCTTGTGTCCACAGGTACAAAACTAAAAAAAAGAAAATCTATTTTGATATACTGACGGAGTATGAACTAAAATCTGTAAACTCTCATTCTTCGTAATCTTGGTATGTTTTGAAGAACATGTGATAATAATGACGTTCATGAAGCTCCCACTGTGGTCCACTCCTAAAGTTCACATATATTGTTACTTAAAAGTAATATTTTGTGCTACAAATAGTTGGTGTTAAGGTAAAACGCTGTAACCCACATTTGAGGACAACACAAAATAACGGTAATTTTTTAATTAAATTTAAAGAACTTAAGTGGATCTTCTCAGTATAAGAGTTAACATTTTATCAGGTTATCAAATTTCATTGTTACAGCATTTTAATTACCTATAAAACCAAAAGAAATACGTTATCTCATTATCTCCAAATTTGAGGGTTACAGCGCTTTACCTCAACACCATCGATATGTGAGTTAAGGGTTTGTATGTTCGTAAAAATTATTTTAACTAAAGAAACAGGCCAACTCGATACATTTGTATCCAGCATAATTATTTTTTTTTTCAAACGGGATTAGTTGATGCATTACCAATTTAAGCATCATAATGGATCATTTCCGTTAAAATTATGTTTCAAAATACGAACGTCAAACAGGAACCGTTTTCAGTTCTCTATTAAGAGCTCTGCCTGATCAGAGCTGTCGTGCGTTTTACGAGGCATGGATAGAGACACTGGTAAATCGCGGGAAAAGTTGATTGTTTGCTAGGCTCCAACATGCTATGCACGAAGGTTTTGCATTTATATTGGCTGTCGTTTACATGAAGCACCGTGTCCCTCTTCAACGAACCCAATTAGAACTGAACAGTTGTAACACAGAACGTATGTGGTTTGCCAGAAAACTGTTTCGTACGTGTCACGATTGAGATATTACAGTTTATTGGAGACTATGTTAAATATTTTCGCGATTTTCCAGTGTCTCTAGGCATGGATAAAAACGTGTTATAAGCGCGACACTGACAAGGATTTCAAAAGCGCAATAGTTTGTCAATCCCAGCCGATAATTCTGTTTTGTGTCCTTACGTCGATTACCTATAACTAGAGGCACGAGTACTTCGCGTATTAATCTAGTAGCTGTCTAGACTTCTCAGTCCTATACACACACTGGCCAAAGTCGAATATCCATTGGCTCCTAACCATACAAGTGGGTAGCCCCACGAATTATTTCATTATTTACTACTGGCTTGCAACCTCCAACGGTGTGTCGAAACAGATGTCTATCACGGAAGTTACAGCGATGGGCGTGTTATTGGTGTTCAACCTGACGTACCAGAAATACGTGAAATGCTCGTCCCTCTACTTATAACACTTTCAGCGGAAATTCCATCGTTTTACTTCTCTGTCGCTTTTATTTCACTGAAAGTGTGTGCGAAAACAGTCTACAGTGTCACTCCATATGTCCGTAATATTTGACAGTTTTAACAAAATAGCATTTACGGGATTGATTACGGCGCTAAATAATTACATATATAAAGTTTTCATGGTTGCAAAGTTCTGTATTTTGAGTTGCATTTTGGATGGGAAATGTACAGATACGGAAAGTAGCAAAGATTATTTCGACAACGACAACTATGATTTCGACATGGATTGTACGTCTGAGGTTGTTCTCTAATGCCACTCTCAAATATAGCACTTTATTTCTAATGTTTAAGAGCAGACATTATAATACAGCATTACAAAATGGTAGAACATTAATCCATAGTATGGTTGTAGATAATATGTCATTACGTTAAAAGTTTCAAATTGATCAAGTTTTATGCCTATTTTTTCTTCCAAATTTCACTACATTTTGAGGCGTGCTCAGGACCCGATAATAAATCACTTTCCCTTTCAGTAACGCTGTTCTTGAAGCTATTACATTAAAATAATCTTTACATAAAGAACGGATTATTTCGCAAATTCAATGCTTAGCCAGTTAGAATCCACTGTCCTATATATACACTTCGTTTTTTTTCTTACAAAATATCTGCAGTTCTGCAAATAAATTCTACAACTGAGCTACAAGCCAAAATTTTCAACTCCGTGAGTTGTGTATTTTTCCCACCAAGGACTTTTATTTTGCGAACTGGAAAACGCACCTGCTTCACACATGTGCTTGGCGACTGCGAGTTAGTGTACCTGCAGAACACGCCGAGCATACCCGAATGGGACTTTGAAATCTTTTAGGCTCCACGAGTTCGCTCATTTATTTTGAACAGCTCTGTACATGTATGTTAAAATTAGAATTATATACAAATAGTATTATTGGTCGGTATATTATAGAACAGGTGCAAGGAGCAGGACCCGAGAAGCCACCCGACATGTTGAGACGTCCCTACCAGCGCACATCTTTTTTATTTTCATCAGTAAAATAACCCTTTTCACCTTCAAAACCATCCAAATTTCCCTAACTTTCACCAAAACTTACCATTTCCTCTAAAAATGTATATTTTTTCATCGTTTCCTAAATATTTTGATAAAATACTAAAATTCGCAAGGAGCATAAATGAGTGTCAACAAGTGGATCTGGATGTTTTTATTTAGAAAACATGAATTACAATATTTTATGAAAGGATTTTATTTGAAGAACGGACTTCACTGAAGCGCGCATGTACAAGTTATTTCGTAAATCGTTGGTCGCAAAAATGAATTGGTTTACGTGTGTGGGTGATTTTTGGAGGGAGGGTTTTTTTTTTGTATGACTCTTACTGCGTGAAAAAAATTTCAGAATAAAGGTATGAAAACTAGTTTTAAATTACTTATGTGGGAATAAGTGGTCAACGCAGATTAAAACAAATACGTTGTCTACTCTTATTTTATAATCTGATATTTTGTCTCGTCGTCTTCCACGTCTCACTTAAGCTGTTAAGTCTTCTTGGGAAGGTAACTTTTTTACAAACCACACATTTAGTTTTCCGAAACCTCAGGTTAGCTCTTTGCTGTAGGCTCTAGTCCAAAATATATATTAAGTCAATTGTTGCAGCAAGAATTATGCGAAACTTCTGACGCATGCAAGTCATTTTGATAGGGCCCTTAAAGAAAATTTAAGTGCAGCTAAGTTAGGAAAATGCAAATGTTGTCATATTTATAAATATTTTAAAAATAATTATTTTGAGAAAACACCAAATATAATGTATTGCTTCCAAATTTAAATTATTTTTAATATTGTATTTTAAGTACAAATAGTAACTGAGGCGAAAAATATTAGGGTTTGAATAATAAAATATATCGGTACAATACAGTTAATGTAAACTAATTAATGCACTCAGCTATCAGTATTTGGTTAAATTGTATAGTTTAAATATTTCTACGCTTATTACATTCCTTTCAAACGTATTTTAAATTTAAATAGATCAAACTAAAAAACTGTGTAAGTAAACATTTGAAATAGTTAAACAGTGCCAAAAGAGTATTTTTTTGTGTTATAAAATATTTTTCTCAACAAATATACCAAAGTATTTAAAGTTCTTGCATTTATATTAGCTTCATATTTTCCACGAATACAAACTATAGTGCTGTCCAATGACAAGGTATTTCACGTGCGTGTCAGTGTCATCCTTATTTATTCATGTGCGTGTATGCAGTTCCAAGTGTACCGACCCTGAAGTAAATTCTAATCAGTGGTGTTTATATTTCTTGAATGGCGACAGCTGAGGTTAACAATTTTATTCAAATTATGTACTAAGTTCTTGAATCTCAAGTATTTGATTACAAAACATTTTTCTCAATTCGTCTTATTAAGAAACGCACACCCGCCAGGGACTCAGAGCTGGCGCGAGGACAGCAGCCAAGTAGCATTCAGTGTTCAAGAATTTTGTGTATTGTATGCCGTTTCTAGATCGTGTTAAGTATTCAGCAAAACATGTCCAAGTGGCGCCAAGGTGTTACGAAGGGACGAAAACGTACCAAACGATCCAAAATTATTAAATTGCTTAACCCTCCTAATACCACGGCTACTGTAAAACATGTAATACTATGGGGGTCCTTTTGGGACCCCATTCTTTTAATGGCCATTTCAATTTATCCTTTCTTCGATATGTCAGTAAAATCAAATTGTATTTCAGATTTCAAGTTTTAATACAATATGTAACAAAACAATGTTGAACTTAAAATATTAAAAAGAAAGTACACTAAATATAACCTGATTTTATAACTTGAGGACAAAATATTTTCACACTTTAGACTCGGTACATTTTGAGATGTGCAATCCGAGTTCTTTCAGGAATAAAATGTTATGTTCACTTTATAAATGTGTTCTTTTAGGAACACAAATTTCGTATATATTAGAAAAGCAAAGAAAAACCAGAAAATTAACTCAAAATTCCATAAATTCAGGATAAATATTTTAACTCTTTAGGTACAGTACGTTTTTGAAGCATGTTTCATACAATCGTTATTCTTACAGGATACATAAATCACATTCACTCTACAATAAAGTTCTTTTGGACTCAGAAAAATTGCGAAAATTGAAAATACAAAGAAAACTCGGAAAGTAAACCTTAGTGTACACAATTTGGTTACAAACTATCTTCAAACCTTTTCTTACATGAATAATAAGTAATATTCACTGTATTGAAACAAAATTTTGGCAAATATCAGAAACACAAAAATCATAACCAGAAAATAAACACAAAATCCCATAATAAAGAGAAAATATTTTAACCCTTTAGGTACACTTCATTTTGTGAGGCAATTCTTGTTCTCACAGAAGAAATGGCTCAAATTCAATTTATTATAAAGTTCTTGTAGGCAAAACATTTGAACATTAGGAAAATATGAACACTGAGAAAATAAACATATGTTTCCATAAATTAAGTAAAAACTATTTTCAAACTTTAGTCAGATTGTATTTTGTCTTTTACGTTTCCTTCAAAGTTCTTTCATGAATAACAAGTCTCATTCGCTTTATATTCTTTGGAGCATATACAGAAGCAAAATTTTTTTCACTTCTGATTATTATTATTTTTGAAGTCCGTTTGGGTTTTCTTCAACTTCTCTACATTTTATTTTTCAACATCCTGAGAGATGTTCAGGAAATGTTTTTCATGCTATTCTGTATTTTTGTACTTGCAAAGAAAGTGTCGATCATTCACATTTCAGGCACAATACCTTCTGCGAATGATGTTCCTTACAAACAAAGTTTTTGCAAGCCGCACAAGTCATATTTACTTTAGCATCGTCTTTTCTTGGACACATGTAGCAACGTGAACGTTTCTTCTGACTGACCTTTGATGTTGATGGTTGTGGTTCTGGGTTCACTTCAGCTTCTGCAAATTTATCTTCGTCTGCCAAGGCTTGAGAGATGGTTTCCGGACACCTTTTGATTTTTTCTATGAATGCCTTTGATTGCGTTTTTTACAGAGACGGTTCACCCAGTCTTCTTCTTATCAGTGGTTCAACAAGGGATTTACCAAGTAATAGCAAAAATAGGCGCCTTCGTTGAAAATAACTCGCTTTCCATTCAGGATGGATGTTATCCAACAGGACGTATGCATTCATAGCAGCTATGTCAATTATGTTCATGAAAAGCACGAGAGGCCATCTTCTTGTTTGTCTCTTGCAGGTGTATTCCGCAATTATCCGGTCAAGGGTGTCCACAGCTCCTTTTATGTCATTGTAATGGGTTTTTATCCGAGGTTTCATTTCGTGATCATCAACTTCAATGTCAGGTTTATAATGATCTGTAGAAAGCAGCACAACACCTTTTTTTGGGCGTGTTACATATGAGACCAAGGTTGCCTCAGCTTGAAAGCCAAAAATTTATGAATACATTGGGTGATTTCTTGAGGGGAGAAATTCAACAGGAACGAATGTTTTGTTTTTCCTCAGTGTCCCACACAATGTCAATTTTCGTTCGATTGGCTCTTCAGCCAAATCCAAAGAAGTGAAAAAATTGTCAGTAGTAATCCCATAACCAGGACCCAAGATGCTCACCAAATCAAGAACCACTCTTTTTCCTTGGTTCCTTTCTGGTTTGCCATCCTTTTTACCCAAGTAAACTTTCAAATTTTTGCAGTAAGCTGTGTCACTGTCTGCCAATATATATATTTTGATTCCGTATTTACCTGGTTTGGTTTTCATGTACATCCTGAAAGGAGCATATCCCCTAAATTTAACCAGTTGTTTGTCTATTGTAAGATGAGTACCAGTATTGTAATACTTCTGGCAATAATAGGTGAATAAATCTATGATCTCTCTAATAGGTGCAAGTTTGTCATTTGCACATATCTCACCTCGGGTGTGCAGATCATCGAAGCGCAAAAATGTGGAAATATGAGAAAAGCGGTTTCGTGAAATTGTGGCTCCGTAAATTGGTCTTTCAAAGGCTAAATCTGAACACCACCATAACATAGAAACAGGTTCACGATTGCTTTTCGTAGCTCCACTACAAAGAAGTAGCCCTATGTATGCATATAGCTCAGTGTCATCAACATCATGCCATATTCGCTTTTCACCTTGTGTTGTAGAATTGAATTTTTCAGTTTCAAAAACTGCCCTCTGAATGGTATATTTCACGACAATGTCAATGATTCTAGGAGACAGGAATAATTTGAAGTAATATAAAATGTTACCGTCTTTCTGTACATCAGTTGAAACACCAGCTGGTTGATGTATTATGCTAGATGCCCTCAATCTGCATCGGACTATAGGAGCCTTGAGCCAAAATGTTTCGTCTTTTGAGAAGTAAACATCACTGACACCAACATTTTCAAACTCAAAATTGTCATCGACGTCCGCGGAGATTTCGTCACTTTCTTCGTCAGCAACTTCTAATACATCTTCACCTTCTCAAGCAACAGATAATGTATCAAATTCACGATCTATTTCACCTATATTTTCGCTGTCAATATCGTCACGATTCTCTCTTTGAGCGACTAGCCTAGCTTGTTCGACTATTTTCAAGGTACGGGATGATACTATTCGATCAATGTTTTACATATTCGAACACGTGAAAGATTCACTGGAAACTGAAAGGCGTAAACAATATCCACTACTACTTTGTAGGACTCAGCTTCCCCACTCCTGGCCAAGAGTCAGGTGCCGTTGTTGTGAAACTGAGTAGTCAAGTTACTGGTTATGCGAGGGAAGGGGGTAACTATGGACGAAGGAGGTCGGTTCTGATTACTAATGTATTTCTGGACAGGAAATGTCTTTTATTATCAGTATATACAGTCACCCATGTGAGCATGTACGTTATACTGTTGAAATCCTAACCACTGTACAGATGTTCTTTATTTTTGTCCTTCAGAGTAAGTATTATATTTCAGATCAACCGTACTCTTATCGTCAATCTTCTGATGTGTGCGATATAAGGGAGGAAGAGAGATTCATAAATGGTGTCACCACACATTCTGCATTCCTGCCATAGTTGGAGGCTAATACACGTGCAGCTGCGCAACATTTATGTCGTGTGAATTACATTGTTATTGGTTCTATGAAATTAATACATATTGGGCATCACAATTACACATGATGATCGTATTACAACTCATTTACATGTTCTAGGAAATGTTTCCCGAGACAAATAAAGGCGGAAAGCCACCACCATGGGGTCCCAAAAAGACCCCAGGCACATTTTATACACTAATAAATTTAGTATAAATCCTTCGGTGCAGTTATAGCACAATAACTATATGTCACCTTGTCACAGATAGACCGACGGAAAAAGTCACGGAGCACTAATGCAAAGAAACATCTGTTGTTTGATTATCATTAAAAACAAAAAATCTATGGGGTCCCTAGTGACCCCATGGTACTAGGAGGGTTAAGCACGTAAACAGAAGTAAGCAAACGTTACAACTTCCATAAGTGGATGACAATAGTACATCAGTAATGGAAGCTATAAAAATTGTTAAAATATTTAGTTAAAATTAACTTAACGTTCCTATTTTTTGTTACTACAGGATTAAACTCAGTGGTTACAGGAGCTTATGTCATACAACGAGTGGGAAACTTATATAAACTGTGATGCTGGTCTGGGATGGTTCCTACTGCCAGTTTATGTCATTGTGTCAAAGTTGTCTGATGCCATCTCTAATGACCTCGATGTCGACGAGGCGTTAAGCTTTATATAAACTGGGTTTAGTCCCAGTGGGATTGCGTAATTTTCGCTCCTGGGAATTCTTATACCCGTTTGAAGGGCATATATATATATATATATATATATATATATATATATATATATATATATATATATATATATATATACGCATTACCCCTTCTCAAGCATCAAAACATTTTGAAATAATGCACATTTTGAAACATCGACCACATCTTATTGACTACTGATTGATTGGTTTTCTTCTACAGTACTGTATATGGCATGCACTTATTAAGTCGTATAGAATTAAAATTAAAAATTATATTAGCTAAGAAAATAGAAGTAGAGAACAATGTGTGTGTATATATACCTACATACATTCGTATACATCTGAAATGTTGATTTAGGGACTACTTACAACGCGGAGTGAATATTTGATAGTCTATTTAAGGCAAAACGTATCGAGAAGTACATTTAAATTAAATATTTTCATGTCGGTGACGATTGGCACAGTGGCCAGAGCTTTTGCCTTCCACCAAGGTGATCCTTGTTCGACCCCCTGCAGGGTCGGTCCCCAATTTTTTGTATATGTGAAATGTGGCAGGCATTTCCGTTGTCCAGCAAGATGTTTCTTTATGGGAAACTCCCACTTCCCCGGCACTTCGCGTTTCGTCGCTTTTCAGTTGTGGGCTTCACTTCATGTCATCTACGAGGGTTCAGTATACAGACGCCTAGGAGCCCCCAGTTTAGGTGTCAAGGGTGCGATGTTCTGCCATCGAATACCGTATACACGCGATATTTTAGGGGAATTGAGCACGAATGTCTTGGATTTTCAATATTTTCCACGTAACAAGTTTTCGAGAAGGCTAACTAACTACCCATTTTTGTGACCTTTCGTTCCCTGAATATTATTTTCCTACCTATTTTACAGTGTTAGATATAAATTTTTCCCTTGCATTCAACTATTACAAAGCAAATTTGGTGAATCAAGTCAACCGATCAAAACTATTGTCACATTTAAAAAATTTATAGCTGTTTTGAAACACTGGTGACTTACAAATGCGAGGAAAAAAGTTTACGTAATCCGAAAACTTGTTACAATTTCTGAAATAACGTGAAGTGATATTTCATGCATTTAAAATTAAACTGTAAGCGGTACCAATTGCAGTGGTATGAAATACTGAATTATTGAATGAAATTTATATTTAAAACATATAGACAGTATGTCATATTATTTCCTGATTTCACGCTTTGTACTCAAAGTTTACTCGTTAATGAAAGTATGATAGTGATACACACATAGCATACGAAAATTGTTGCTGGCCAAATGTCATGAAGAGGGAGGAGGGGTGAGTGACAGTATACCGGCTGCGTAGTTGAAACCAGGACGCGAACGTGCTACTGGGATAAGTGCAGATGACGGTAAATCACGCTACTGTTATCTTACGCTATGTTATGTGATAAAAATAATGTTACCCGGCGTAAACAGAATAAACTCTTGTATCAAGTACAAACATTATTTTAAATTTAAATGCATGTAGGTCGTATTATAATTTTTTCTTTGCATTTGCAGGCAGCTCAGATATTTCCATGATATTTAAGTATGGAGTACTTTTGCATCACATTACTAGGTCGTCGAGTAGCAGGGTGTTTGCAGGATTGCGTGACCGTGGTACGCTTCCCAGCGTAAATGTTGTATCCGAACGTCCAGCTCTTAATGCAGTTATTCTTCAGGTACTAGAACGCAGCCCAACAACTAGCTCGAGACGAATTGCTGCTCAACTTCAGCTCAGATCAGCAACACAGCAGCTGTCTATCAGAACAGCAAAATGAACTAAAGTTGGTGGTGGAGTGTTTGAACATGTTTTGTGTGGAAAAGTACACAATTAAACAAAACATACGATAACGGTATCGTGATTTACCGTCACCTGCACATTTCACCTTTTCCAAATTGTACACTTATTTTTGAATACCAGTAATGTAATATTAATTTTCGTATAATTTTATTTTATTCTTTAGTAATAAATACCTATTATATGAATTCATTCGTTTATTTCAGTATTTTCGTTCTGTAGTCCCCTTTACATTAATTGATAGCCCATAATAGTAAAATATATGACATAATTAAGCTACTTCAATAATAGTTGTTCGTGTACAAGGAATACTTTAATCGTGCTACAAAATAGGAGACGCGACCCGTATGGGTCGTTATAGCACGTGTTCGATCCACAGTACCCTCTCGCACGCATCTCATAATCGGCCAAGCGGAATAATTATTTCTTAATTTCAGTAAGTTTGTTGTGCTCTGCCAAACACTAGTAATTTATGTCGCTAGGCTACAAGGGGGAAGTCTTGCTTTTAAAATGTTTGTTTTTTTATTTGGCTTAAGGCACGAGAGCTACGTATTTTCCCCTACAGTTATTTTAATCATTACATAGTTTATTTCGTTGTTTATGGTTTATCAGTATAGTTCAGTGAATTGCTTGTTCATTTATTAGTAATATTTATTTTCTTTCTACCTCGTAGTCTTAGTATATCAGTATTCAGTTATGCACACCACCCCTATCTTACACATTCAACAACCTAAGTTATTTCGCAACTCCTCAGTTAAAATATTATTATTTTTTATTTTAAAATGCCCAGCCTCGTGACATATTTATCGTGGGAGTCGCCGGATAAATTCTTCGGCGGCGGCCCAGCCGAGTGACAGACGCGTTTAACAGAACTTTCTGCCCAACGTCAAATTTACTTAATTTAATTTCCTAATTCATTTTTTTTAGCACGTCCAGCCTCGTGACAATCATAACAGCACTCAGAATTGCAATAAATAACATCTCCTGAACTTTAAGCGATTTGGCAACAGCAATGTGCGCCATAAGCCCTGTAATGCAAACTATGACTGAGACGAACTATGGCACGCAGTATTTTCGTATTAAATTTTTTATATACGAATTTCAGCGATGACAGTGTAATTTTATGACGAAACCGGATACATAAAACATCAACTCATTTCGATTGAGTGATTTCACATTATCATGTGCAGCTCCTGTGTAAAAACCTCTGTTAAAAATGTAAACCCAGCAACCAGCGGCAATCGTCCTGCACGATTCTCACATGTGGAAATCCTCGGGATCAAATCTGGATTGCCTTCGCTGTACCCGCTACACCAACACAGCCCCAAGAAAATAATCTGAGAGAAATTGTATCGTCATTTATACAGCCGAGTACTGATTGATGATCTTGTTAAGTATCTCACCTCTCCGATTTTCTTTCCAATGTATTTCCTTTTTGGAACACTATCTTCTAGACATATGGCTTCCATTATTTTGTATTTGACAACCAAATAATTCTTAGTTTTTTAGGCACGATTTTTCTGCAAGGTTACGACCACTTGCATTGTCTTACTGTTGCATTGCACAGTAATTCCATACACCTGTATATAAAACTTATTTATTTTTGTTCTGGCATGGTTAATTTTGCAAAAAAACCGGCACTACTAACTCTCCTCGAATTTTTAAACACTATCGGAAAAATATGCATCCCCACAAGATACTGACAACTCTAAACAATCGACATTCACGTTCACATGAACTGTAAGTGACTGGCGGAAACCTCCCAAGACATCCGTGCGAACTTGGGACAGTGTTGGCCATTTCTTGGAAAACAGGGGGTTGGCAATAACTCTACGACATTCCTTGCAGAGAGAGAGAGAGAGAGAGAGAGAGAGAGAGAGAGAGAGTGAGAGGAAGATACAAAGCTTGCTAGTCTTTGTAGGTACTGATAGACAGATGCTCGTCACGTGGCTACTTAGTGCCTCTCCTTTCTCTTGAAAACCAACATCGCCTTCCCACTCCCATAACTTTTCACAACACCCTTCCCTCCTCAACGGTATGCAGCACCCCACCACCCCTCCATGGCCCGGGGCAAAAGAGGAATAGCAATGCTTCCAAAGACTGGTTTTCTTTTTTGTCCTATCCAAATCAGTCATTGCTCTTTTTCCCACAGAGAATAATAGCTCTGAACTTACGATTTTTAAAATAATTTTTCTAGTTTTATTTTCTCCCCTGAAATTTCTATGACGCAACCTGCGTTCAAAATCCCCTACATGCACCCCTGATTTATACACCTATTAAGACTGTTCTGTACAGAACTAATCGTAACTTTATAATTGCATCAAACACTGTCCAACTCTTACATATTACATTTATAGTACTTTCATACAAATAAAGTATTTTCTTCCATAGTTTTCGTACATTTGCATGTCAAATTAACTATTTGACAGTTTTAACTACTAACCCCAAGTAAAAACTTTTCAAACGATACTGATCGAATAAAATAATTATGTGGTGTTCAGGTAAAGGGGTATAACTCGAAAAACGAGAAAAATTTGTTAAGCATGGGAGCACGTTATACATGTTATTTTCTAGGTCTGGGTAAAAGGTTATATGTAGGTAAAAGATTAAATTTGGATGTTTATATGTTCCATTATAGACAGTATGTCTTCAAACTTTCTTTTTAGATTTACACATAACGCCAATTTTTAACTTATCCCACGTTACCCAGACATCACAGAATTTACAGTGAAGGTAAGCGTTATGAGTTACAGAATTACACCTTTGTAATGTCACGCAAAAATTGTTTGTATTAAAAGACATTCCCCAATCTACCTACACTTTTGCAATTTTTTAAGTGATTACCTGTTTTTTTAAATAATTTTTTACGTGAAATAGCAAAGGTCTCATTATGTAGCTTAATACATTTACTTTTACGTAAAATTATTTCATTAGTATCGTTTGAAAAATGTTTACTATGGGTAAGTAGCGAAAGTAGTATAATCGCGAATTTGACATGCGTTTGTACGAAAACTACGGAACCGAAACGTATTTTACTTACGGGAAATTACTGTTAATTTAGTGTCTCTTCCAGCGTGCAAATAAATGGGATGGTGGGAGGGGCTTTCCCCCCTCTCAAAATTAATTTTCTCTGACTCATATCATGAAAATTCTTACCATTCCAGTAAAAGTGGTTCCCATCCAACCCAGTTAAAATTGTATTAATTTTTAAAAATTTTTTTTGGTAGAATGCTATTCATTGTGAACATAAGAAAGTATTTTTACAGTTTTTATTAGATTATGGTAGGCGATTTTCCTTTGTCGATAAAAACATTACTATTATGTGAATCATGTTTAAGGCCAGCTATAAATAAATCCTTAAAAAGTGCAAGCCTTGCGAATTTTGTTTTCACATTGCCAACTTGCTTATTAATGTAGACATTGGAGCACTATTGAGCATCAAATTCCTGATATTCTTCGTATCAACCTACAGATAGCAGCACCAATTCCGTACGTGCGACTCACTGTTTTGTTACTCTGTACGATTTGTTATTGTTGTAGTCGTTTCATAAAGTGTTTGTAGAATACTTTACAATGGTGCGCGTATTTGAAAGTTGTAAATGAAATCGGTTAACTTAAACTTAATGCCATAATATGAAAACGACAGTTAGTTTTGTCAGAATCGTTCTCAAAAAAATAAAATAACAGTGAGAGCGCTAGTGAATATTTACCAACCGCAACGAAATATGGCCCGAAAAAAGAAGAATTAATTTCCACAACAATCCCAGCACTCTCGTCACGTAAGCTTGACTTGTCAGTGGAACCTGGCGAAAGAGCAGTAAACCTACCGACACTATCTGTATTGTGTAGATGGTCCGAAAATTTTGTACGAGTTAGTGATAATGAAGTGAACACCCCCCGAAAATTTAATGAGCGGTTACATTGACAGGCAGCACTGTGAGAAATAGAATGCAACCAGACCTTGGCTTTCGTGCAAAACATCAGGCGAAGTCATATTGTTGCAAGCTGTGATTCTGAGGGCTGGAGGCTGTGTCGAAACGCCTTTTGGGCTAGCCCACGGTTCACAGGCCAGGCTGCCTAATTGTGGGAATCCCGACGAAATACGTTATTGAGACCTGTTCCAACTGCGCTTTTACCCTATGAGATCGGCCTACGAAACTAAAGTCACGTCCGAAGAATGATATAATGTTTATTTTAAGACCCATGGAATGTGGTGATTCCACAACTGTTTTGCCGAGTATATAAACCCTTAATCGACAGATTTGGGAGCGTTCACTATTGGTCGTGTTAGAGGAAGGTGCTGTGCTTGTGGAGAGAGACTGGGGAAGACATCTTGGTGACATCAGAGTGTACTGAGGCTGCAGAGACATACCTTCGGAGCAATATTGGGCGGAACAAGAGGACTGCTGCTGCAGGTCGACGTACAACAAGAAGGTGCGCAACGGGACCTCAAGAGTGGTGCGCTCAGGGAGCTGCGCAGCACATGGTGAGCCATCTCCACTTCAGACTGTTAAGGTTGTACATTGTCCCTATTTGGAATACTGCTGTTTGGATATATGATTGAATTTTATAGTGAAGTAATTATTGTTGTGCTGTAATTGTCAAAGTCACTTAATGTTTCTGAGGCACAGTAGTAATTGTATGCATAATAAAGGTGCTGTGAAAGTTATGGTTGTTTGCAGTCTTGTGCATTTTTGTAAGCTTTGTGAGCTAGTAAATCAATAACTTAATTCAACTTTCTATTTCTAATTATGAGACCACTATCCCAATGAGCTCAAAATTGCCCACGTGTAAATTTTTGCTTAAATTTGTAACAATTTGTATCTTTTGTAGTGATGTGCGAACACATGGAACTCTTAAAGACAGCAAAGTGCATGATGAGACAGCGTTGTTTACAGGGCTAAAAGTAAAAAAAAAAAAAAAAAAAGAAATTTTAAAATTAAAACTTGAAATAAGTTTTTAAAGTACGTTATCAGATAACTTTTACAAACAAGTTTTCAAATATGTAGCAAAACTTAAGTATATTTTCTTGTCAATTACATAGTCACATGCAAGTTATCCTTTATTTACGTGGTTATCTTTGCCGTCATTCCGAAACTTAAATCATTGACACTGATAAAATATTTACAGATCGATACTGCCCGGTTACGGCTGACGAAAACAGAGACTGTCTTTAAGATGTTATGTCTATGTATGCAATAAGAACCAAGTTTTAATTGTGGTTGTGCTCTGTAAACTTTAACTTCTATTGCATCCGATACAGTTGCATGATTAACATCCAAAGCATGAAACAAAATTAACGTGACTTCAGTAAAATTTAACTGTAGAAGTAGGCCTACAATTGGTGACGCGTTGATGAATATATTCAGAGTATTAATCACGTAGAACAATGCATGATATATTTGAAGTGAAGATTTGTCGACTGTCACCAGTGAGGTCGTGTAGAACATAAGAGAGTGAACGAGGTTAATACTCAGCAACGGTGGAATGAAAGGCTAAGGAAATGGATGACCAACGGCGTCAACCAGTAAGATTAGCACTCACGAAAATCCAAATCTGCACCGCCGGAAATCGAACGTAGATAAACTTAGTGAGAGGCGAGCGTCCTAGAAGGGCATGTAGAGTCAACTTGTTGGGTTTGAAACATAAAAATTACCCTGGGATTGGTTTGTCGTCTGTAAAAATGTAAATAATGTGAATTTTAACTTGGCTCGATCATTACCGTCTTTACGACCTCATCTACCAAGGAAGAAACATTAACTTCACCGCGGTAACGTCTCTGTCACTACACAATAATAATATTTTAGTGGTACGTGACTTCGTGATTTTGCGATGCTTAAATTTACTCTCAGGTCTATATGAACAGATCACAAATCTTTTCGACAGCGTATTTATTTCATGTAAATATGTCAAAGCAGAATTCTATTTAATAATATTAAAAGTAATGGACACATGTTTACCTACGATATGTGCATTGCGAAGCTGTAATAGGGGTTTCTTTAAATGATTTTATGTTTACTGAACTGTTTTTGATACATTTCATTGTTAAATCACATCGCTACGACAGGAGAAGTATATTAAAATTTTTATATTCAAATTTCCTTGAGATACACACGAAGGGAAGGGTACCCGAATGTAAGGCATCATACATCAGATTTGACAGACTTTGTAGACGTCTACGTAACTCCGAGGAATGGAATGAGAATAGGGTGCTACAATGGGGAAGCGACGGAATGCACTGTGGGAGGAACAGCGAAAGTGCCCCCCACCCGCCAATGGAAATTCTGCTACTGTATCCAAGTATAACAAATCTGAACGACCCTGCCGGGAATCGAGCCTGGATTGCCATAGTCGGGGGCTAGTTGTCATACTACTATAACGCCGTGGTAGTCTGTGCATAGAAATACTAATAATTGGGCTTTATTTAGTTCAATTGAAACACAGAGACCAGCCAGTCATGGATAATTACATAGCATGAGTTCACAAGACCGTCTGGTTTTCACCTGCCTATGCTTGCTACTGTACTAGATGAATGGAACATAAGTATTGAGTTTAAAGTTTTAAATGGCTATCGCTTACAGCGCACGAATCCAAAACGGTCGTGTAATTAAAAGAGGCAAATAATTAATTGTGGTTTTAGAAATAGTAAAATTGTATTCTCGCTTTTAGTTTTTGTCGGTTAAGACTTCCACTCTTAAAATGTACCTATCGTTCTTTAAAGAATAAAGCCAACCACAAATTCAAAGGTTGTGTATGCGTGTAAAGTTAGAAAAACTGTTAAAACTAATTTCCGTTTCGCATAACTGCAAATGAAAACATACTCCTTAATCTAAGTTCCAGCAGAAACTGAACATGAGCTTAAACTTATTCACTTAGCATGAAATTGTCTGACTGGATGAAATGAGCAGGTTATGATGTCCGTTTTACGAGCGAACCTTAAAATATCCGTTTTTTCTCTTAACTGGAAACAAATAACTCACAATAATTTCAGTTTCGGCAGGAATAAAATAGAAATATGAATTGTAAACCTCGGCTAAATAAATAAGTCGAAATGGAAGGGTATAAGCAGGAATTTAATCTTAGATCAGAAGAGAACCTAAAAGAATCTGTTTCGAATGGAAGTAGAAATGAAATAAAAACAAGTTTATTCCATTAAAACAGTAATGTTAAATTGGATTGGAACTGTTTACCTCGTATAAATAAGACAAACTGTAATGAAATGAGTAAATAATTAATTCAACTTCACAAAGAACGTTATACATACCAGTTCATGTCGGAAAAGAACATAAAATTGAAGTGTCAAAATAGGAAGACTAAGTCGAACAGGAACTAATCAAGGAAGTAATGACGAACAAATAAGAAAGGAATATTATATAATTTCGGTTCGCAATGAATTGTAAATTAAGTTTAGAATATAAATTACAATTTTTTGCGGAATGTTACTGTGAACCAGAATTAAAAATTCCTGAACTGAAATTAGGACAAGAGAAAATGGTTCAAGGTATACATATCAGTTTAATACTGCTTAAAATACATTTCTGTTCATCTGAACCATAACTGAAAATCGGACAAATAAATATCAGTTCGATGAGGACTAGAACTTAAAAAAAATTAAATACCCTTCTGGTGTCGGACCCTGGCCCACACTCTGCATGACAAGGCGATTTTCTCTACCATTGACATGGTGCGTGCCTACAGACAAATACCAGATGCTCCTAACAACATCAGTAAAACAGCCATCAGAAATCCTTTTGGACTGTACGAGTTTCCATTTAATGTCATTTGACTTACATAATGCTGCCCAGACCTTCCATACGTTCATGGATGAGGTTCTCAGGAGACTAGATTTTGGCATTTCTTACCTGGATGGCATAGGCTGCTGTAGCATCCTGTGATGAGGAGAAGCATAAATCAGCATTTGAACGAACTCTTCACACGCCTGGCAGTTTATGTGCTTCTCATCAACACAGCAAAGTGTGTTTTCGGCGAGCCCTGCGTCATGTTTCTGAGGCATAGCATCTCGGCAGATAGATGACGGACAATAGAAGCGAAGGTGGAAGCCATTCTCAACTTCACTAAACTCGCAAAGACAAAGCAGTTGCTCCAGTTCACAGTAGGCTGAATTTTTACCACCGATTCATCCCCGCAGCTTATCAAGGGTAGTGAACCCCTGGCCTGGACACCAGAAAGTGACAAAGCCTTTGAGGACAGCAAGAAAAGTTTCGCCTCCGCTGCACTGCTTTCCCATCCTCTACCAGAGGCCCAGCTGGCCATCATGACTGATGCCACTGATTTTGCAGTTGGGTCAGTGCTACAGCAACAGATTCAGGTAACCTGGCAACCGCTGGCCTTCTTCTCTTAGAAACTTAGCCCAGCTCAGAGGAATTATGTTGCCTATGACAGAGAGCTCCTGGCCATCTACTTAGGGCTATGTCAGATCCACCAATCCCAACACAAAACATGTAGATGCCCCAGGACTTGTCGAAGACCTAATTTTGAATTTTCAGAACCATCGACCAGTCAGTGGTTCCAATTGAAGGAGATTCACATCTTTTGTGTTCAATTACCTGTGTACTGCCACTGAGGTCTTTATCCACCAATGAGAATCTCGCAGGTTTCTGCAACCGCCTCATGAGATCCCTTTCAAAGTATTCCACCGCACACCAAAGACTGCAACCCTGCAGATGCGTGGCTGGCAGATCACTGTCACCTGCCCTGAGGGTCGTGAAGCTGGTGGGGCCGATATGATTGGCACCCAGCTCTTAATGAGTGTTAGGGGAAAGTACTTGATGTGGGGAGTTAGATGCTGGTGGGTGGTGTGGGGATTTGGAGTGCCCCCGCACCTAGTAACCGTGTCCCTCATGGTCGTGGAAAACTCCGGTGGATGTTGTGTGCAGGCGATGCGAGTCGTCAACTGTGTCCCGTCCAGCCTTCCTTCCACCCCTGCCACCAACACAACCTGCAATGGGGTGTGATGAGAATACACAGCTTTTCACGCTCAAGTCCATCTCCATCTCCTCGTGGTCAGGGCTGGTAATGTTTGTGCTTGCACTATGGCTTACTGAGTGAGGACGAAGACCGGGCAAGTGGTGGCGCCCTCTTGTGCACAAGGGGAAGATCCACGGCGGGGTTCTCTTAGGCCAGTTACAGAAGCTGGTACAGAAGCTCAAGTCTGCTGTGCAACATACAAACAGATAGCATATCCCCAACAAGGCTCGCACAAGTGTCCTATGTTGCGGATCTCGAGCAATATCGATCTGGAGAAGGGGTTCTGGAGCCCTGGAAGGTGGACACCTGCTCGGGTGAAAACTCGGATGTATGGTATTTAGCAGGTAGTAAGGGGATCGAGGTGAAGCCCCAGCCTTGTGCTGAGCCGATCATGGGTTGGACTCTGTGGGAGAAGACTTTCAGGGTTCGTCCTTGAGTCATGGTCTGGTCCGCCTTACTGGACTCGTCCACGAAGCAGTTTCGTAGGGGTGGATAGCCTCGCCCTCAGCAAGGTGAATCCCTACAGCTAACCTGTGGGTGCTCTGTTGCTAGGTGAGTGTTTTTTCACTACCCTCTACCGCGATTGGAAGGAGTGTATCTCCCTCCGACTGTGGTATTCAATTACCCTGTTGTTGCACGGCTATGTGGTGACCTAGCCATTGGGACTGAGCAGGGAAAGGGGCATCTTCCCTGGCATAACGATCTGTAATTTGTCTCCTGTTATACCTAAGGGTTCAGGCACAGGAGGGCAGTAACTGCCACATGCGGCAGCGATGTCGAAAACATGTCACCATCAGCGCCCCCACCCATGACATTAGCTGCAGCATGAGGTGCGGCCTGCCTACTAGCCACACCAGCTGTACTCCGCCCTCTTACAATACCACCAGCATGGTCGTCTACCAACCTGCAGCTGCACTCTGCCCTGCGCTCCTATAGCTCGGCGTCTCTGGCGATGTGCATCATGGCGACATATTCGCTTCCCCGACCATCTCCAGGGTGGGTTTTTGTGAAATGGGCACATCACTGGCAGGAGGGTGCTGTGGTGGCACGTCTGCCATAGGCAACATGCTGCAAGGACAGGGCGGTCAGCTCAGGCTGGCAGCAGACTGCGAGCGCTGGTAGCAAGTAACGGCACACCATAGATTAGCGCCTGCTGCCAGATCTGATGGGACAACATGCAGCTGTTCTTCTCAGAGCCCACCAGTAGCCAATCAGTCTTTAGCATGCATTGGAGTTCGAAGCACAGTACGTGTCCTGGCGATATTACTGTACATTAGCTAGCCAGTCACGCTCATTTAATAGCCTTCCCCTTCCAAGAAAATCCTGCGGAAATGGGGACATATCGTGGGACATTCCTGGAACTGACAACTTTTTAATATGTTGCTGACATTCCAGTGAAATTTGTACTTCACATTGACAAGCATTTTCTGGCTGAAATACTGTATGGGTACTGTCTGATGAAAGGCAACACAACATTGTAGTAAATTTTCACTGATGTAAAGTTGTGCTACCAAATTCGAGGGAATTATTCGCATATGCCCTAGTTAAAATTATGTTTATTACATGAAATAATAAAGTATTTAAAGTTTATGTTCTGGATAGATGTTTATCACCCAATTACTCTCTTCTCCGAGTTTTCTGAACACGTTCAAATATATTAAGAAAATGCACATTATGTAATTATTTTAATTTGAATATCACATGTAAGAGTATTTTTCTATTATGATTTAAGGTAAATAATTTAGAGATCCTAGCTTCTTAAAATTTTCATGTGGTACACAAAGTGTTATTTATGTGTAAGTGAAGAGGTGTATTATGTAATACACTTACTATACTGCTGGGAGACTTAAGCTTTTTCAGCTTGTGTATTGTAAATCTATGGAATATATGCTTCCCATCAAAATGAGAGTAAATATAATTGTATTTCAAGGGATCAATTGACAGTCATTCAAATGAAGCAGTAACTTTTTTTTGCAGAAAATATGTATAAAGATGTAGGGCCTATAAGAACAGAACCTATTTTGCAATCAGAGATCAGTGGATAATGATATGATATAACTCGTTGGAAATTTAAAAAATCCATTATATAGAAATAGTAATTTTTCAGCTATCTACCGATGGTCGATTCAGCACTGTGACTCAAATAATCAGTTACCCACAATGATGAAAACTGTTAGCATCTAGTATATATAACTCATTTTATATAAGTTCTTGGATTCTCAAATTTTTTTAAGGGCAAGTTGGTCACCCAAAGCAAATGGTGATTATTATTTACTTCTTTTTTTAGGAAAGAGTTAAAATAATACCGAAGTAAACTATGGTGTGTAAATTTAATTATTTTATTTGTAAATTGAATGCTTGCAATTTTTTTAAAGTATACATGAAGACTAAGTTACCTTTCATTCCATAGAATAAAGTGCAAATACAAACATTTGTCTAAATGAAAAAAAAAAATACCCTTAAGGATAAATTCAAGAAATGAAGTACAATATGAATGTCTAGATATTTAAAGCTGTATTATGAATATATATATATAAATATTTTTTTTTTTAATTTCGATAGTCCTCCAGTAACGGTTTAACTTCTTCAACATGAAGAACATGTGGAATTTTTTTTAGAAAAAAAGCTATTAAGGATAGGACTGAAGGTATTTATTAATCTATAAACAAGCCAATGTTCTGTTATTTTCCCCTCCACTTAGCTTGTTTGATTCATTTACACTAGATAGCACTGACATGAAATATTGGAACCAAAATTGTTTTACTCAACTGTATTCCAATAATTCCAATGTCCAACACAGAGGCCTACTCAAAACTACAGATAATTAAAAAATTGTTATTAATTTAATTGAAAAATTTGTAAAGAAAAAAGTACATACCTTGTTGTAAGTGGACCCAATGCACTTTTCGTTATGTTTGTTATGTGATTCATTCCTTCAGTAACAGCTCGCTGGATTGAATTGTATGGTAAATAATCTATAGAATTGGTCGGAGATACCTAAAAGTAAATATCCAAAAAATTAATAAAAACTATAAGTTACTAAAAGCAATCTTCACACATTACAAGGTATAAGTTTCAATTCTGTTCATAAAGAACACAAATGGAACTGTATTTGAATTTACATCTTAAGATGTCACATGTGGTCTCACAACACATGGAGCTCGGCTCGATCAAAAAATGATAAATTTCTGGCTTTCACATTAGGCATACTTAACGTGTTGGTTATGTCAAGAACATTCATTCAGTATGTTTTCTGAGACTTCGCTTACACAATCCGTTCGTTTTTTGACTGCAGTATCATATTTCATTTCACACTTTAGGCATTACGATAGTCTAAAATGCTTTACAAAATAATGCTTTAATTATGATTTATGTTGCTCTTTTTCTAACATAAACATTGCATGATTCAGTAGTAGAAGAGTATCGGCACAAATTAGCAGTCAATTCTCAAGTGTACTTACTGACATTTATTACACGAGAATAATGATATTAAAGTAATGATTTGAGTGTGAAGGTTATTTATTCCAGTACTCTAGAATAAAATTATTTTCCATAGATAGTACAATAATACTTTACCATTGGCATTAACAAACGTAGTTATGGTTACATCGTCACCGAAAAGAGTAAGTTCGTTAATATAGTAGTAAAGTAGTCTCTATCCACTACAGTAGTGGGATACCTCCAATGTTTTTTTCCTCTTACAAGCAATCGCGGACAATAAAAGCTATGTGAATAAATTTGTAATTCAAATTTTATGTAAATTATATTAAAATTACTCTACAAAATGAAATTCTACTGTTAATTATGAATTAGCTTTCTTGGGAAAGTACTAAATTTACTACTTGATTGGGTAGGTAAATGATGCAAATACTTGTCATGAGTATTTATACTATTTTCTGGTACTGTGTTAAAAAATATGTTAATACATAGTAGTCAGGTATAATGGCATACATAATGTTCCGTGGTTCGACTGATGTATTTCCAGGCCCGTGTTCCTCAGAACATTCGAAATAGAAAAAAAAACTTAAAAATTGGCTACGCAACTCCATAACCAAGTTACCAGATAAAGTGTGCAGGAAACACATATAGATACAGTGGAGAAGTCCGTCCATTGCTGTAAGGTGACACACAGTAGACAAAGTGTCCCTGTTGGAATTCTTCGTGTGGAGCTACTTGAAAAGTCGTGTGTATGGCGAAACTCGACCAGAACAACGTTCCAAGTTGCAGCAGGCGATTACCGACGCTGCAGATATGTTACCTCATATAAAGTGGCAACGCTCCATGATAAAACGCGTTGCAGCCCGAATATGGGTGAACGATGCACATTTCGTAAGGCTAATGTGAACATCACATTACATTCTCGTAGTCACATTTAATAAATACTCTCCTCAACAACTACGTGTGTCTTCTTCCATATTAGTATTCGTTGTAATAATAATAATAATATTAATAATAATAATAATAATAATCAAGATCCTTGCAGGTGGGCTGTCGCCCGGTGGCACGCCCACATCCCCCACTCACTCTTCCTCCAGACCCCTTCTGAACTGCCCCACACTCTCAACCCTCACCAGTTCATCCCTCAGCACGGTCCACTCCCTCACCGACCTGACCATCATCTACTGCCTACCCCTCTCCAGCCTCCTCCATACTCTCTGGAGTTTCGCACTGTTGTTCCCTCTCCCTCTGTAATTACTTCTGATCAACTGGGTACCTAACCTTCCCCATCCCCCACACCCCTCACACCCTTGAACAACCTAACAAGCCTTTCAACTCTTCGCCTGTCCCTCAAAGTACTCCAACCCATTTCCTTCATCATTACTGAGGGCCTGTAGTTTCCTTCATCCTCAGCTTCCTGCCCTTGCCTTCTCCACCTGCCCTTCACCCATCTTGCTGCCCTCCCCTGAACCTTCTCCAGCTCCTGCACCTCTCTTGCACTGTAAGGATCCCACTCCGCTGCTGCATATTCCAGCATTGGGCATACCACCGTGATGTATGCTTTCTCTTTCATCCCACCACTGGCCTCATTCAGGACCCTTCCCAGCATTCCCAGGGCCCATCTTCCCTTAGAAACAACTTTTCCTAATTGTCTCTTCCATCCAAAGTCTTCCTGTAATACCACTCCCAAGTACTTGTATTCCTTCACCTCTCCTATCTCCTGCTCTCCCCATCTGTACCTGACCCTACTCTTTATCTTCTTCCTAGTAAATCTCCCTGCCTTCGTCTTTTTTTTACATTGATCTTCATTTTATTAGCTGTTGTCCATTCTAATATCCGGGTATTGTCCGCTTGCAAGTTGTTTCTCTCGCCTACCTCCAAATACAATACACAATCATCAGCAAACAACCTTATCTTGCCTCCCATTCCCACTCCCATGTCATTTGCCATTACGGTAAACAACAAGGGACCCAGCACACTTCCCTGTGATATCCCTGACATTACTATTCCTTCCTTCGACAAGGTGCTTCCCGGTTTCACTTTCTGACTCCTCCCTTCAACGAAATCACGTATCAACTCTACCACCCACTTGTCATCCAACAGCTCATCCTCTTTCTTCATTAAAATTCTGTGTGGCACCTTGTCATACACCTTCTCATAATCTATGAACAAGGCATCAACCTTCTTCCCTTCATATACAGCTTGCACAAGGTCTTCTAAAAGCCCAGCCAGCTGCGTCTCACACTAGCAGCCTCTCCTAAACCCATGCTGGTATGCCTGCACCCAGTTCTTCTCATCCATCACAAATTTCACCATCAGCCTCTCCAATACCTTGTCCTTACTCGAGGTGAGACTCACTGGTCTGTAACTACCAGGTTTTGCCCTGTTCTCTCCCTGCTTGTACACTGGTACCACCAGAGCCTCCATCCACCCCTGTGGTAACTTGCCCTCTACTAATTATCTACCAAACAATACTTCTAAATACCTTGCCATCATGCTTCCACCAAATTTAAGTGTTCCATTCCCTATGCCATCGGGCCCACAGATTTATTTGCCTGCAAACTTTTAATGACTTTGAATATATCCTGTTCCCCTATCTTGATTTTACTACTGGTCATTTTGACCCTTTCTGCCTCCTTAACCCATTCATCCTTCTCCGCAAATACAGGCAAGTACTGCGCCTGCAAAAACTCTGCCTTCTCCTTGTCTGTATATGCAGTCAACCCATCTTTACCAGTTAGCAATGGTATTCCTTTCTCTCCACATTTCACCCTCTTCAGATAACCAAATAGTTTCTGCCATCCTCTGCATTTACATTCTTCCATCATGTTTTGAAGGTATTCATTCTTCGCCTCTTTGATTTTGCCATCCAGCTCCCTTCCCATCTACTTCATCCATATCCTAGCATGTGCCATTTCCTCCTTCTTACTCCTTGCATGCATCTGCCTACACTTTCTCTTTAACATTTTAATTTCTCTTCCATAATATTGAGGGTCCCCCCGGCCTTTATTATTTTCCTCGGAACAAACTTCCCCAACATGTCCTCGACGATATTCCTAAACTCTTCCCTCAGGCAGTCCACACTCTTCCCTTAGACCACTCCTGAAATTTATCCCTTGGAAAGTACTTGGCCTCTTTCTTATTTTCTTGGCCATAATGCCACACTACCCTGTCTTCGGTTTGCTCCACCCTAGATTTTCCAAGTTTAATTCTCACCACTGGCACTTCATGGCGGCTGATTCCCTCTATCACCATCGTATCGGCAATGGCATCCCCAGGCCTGACCAATACTACATCAAGTACTGACCCCTCAGCATCTGTGATCCACCTAGTTGGTGTTCCTACTGTCTGTACTAGTCCTCTATTTACTTGCTGTGACGCTAGTGTCTGCATCCTGGCTCCTATGTCCTCTAGTCCCTCCACCACTGCATCCCGGCATGTTAAGATATCCTGCCACTACCACCCACTGTCTATCCCTCATCCTGTCGACCCTATCCTTTACTATCTCAACTGTCCGGCATCCTTGCCCAGATGGCCTGTACACTGCCAACAATCTAACACTTTATTTTTTTCCCCTTATATCTAATTCCATTACTTCAGTTTCATCACTCACCCATACCACAGAACCCTTCAGACCCTCCCCAAGACACACCATTACATCACCCCCTCTTCCATCTCTGTCCCTTCTGAATATGGAGTACTTATCTTGACACAATTCACTATCCATTACATCCTCACTCTACCTTGTCTCCACTGCTACCACTACATCTGCCCGTATCCTACAATCATATTCCAGAATGTATCCAGCTTGTTGTGCAGACTCCTGTAATTTATGACCATTATCTTTGTGCTGTCACCCATCCTTTACTTACCTTACCCTTCCATGCCTACAATCTTATCCTTTTATACTGACTTCCCCTCCTTTCCTACAATTGACCACCTTAACTACTCCTCTGTCTCTGGTTGCTACTTAGACCCTCTCAGCCCCATCCTAATCCGCTCTAGGCAACCAGCAGTTTCCTTCCCTAATAGGTTACTCAGAACTATCTTTCCTACCACTGTCAGGTGGACCTGATCTCTACTTAAGTTATCATGCCCTACACAATTCCTACTGTCCACAAATATGGCCCCCATTTCCCTACATACATTCTCAAACAACCTGCTAGCTGCCACTGCCCTAGCGTAGCTGATACCCCTCATCAAAAGCACCCCGCTAAGTATCACTCGTGCCCTCGGGAACCTTTCATTCACCTTAGCTAATAACCCTTTGAGGTCTCTCTCTACCTCTTCACTCGTCTTCCTGTGCGCCAGATCGTTAACTCCCACGTGACCACCTTCACAGTATCACTTCCCTTTAACTACTGACCCTCTCACCCAGGTCCCTGATCTACGCTCCCCCGAATGCTGTCTTATACGTTACATCCCTCCTCACTCCCCTTAATTCTATTCCCTTAATAATATAGCTTCCAATAAACACTACCTCTGGCTCTTTTCCTGTGTGTACATTTTCTTTCACCAAGTCCTCTTCCCTTGCTTGCCTCACCCTGCCCGCTTGATAATTCCCCTTGCTCAACACTCTGTTCTCAGGTCCCAGTCCTACTCTCTCCTCCTCCCTTGTTCCCAACCAATTCCTACAAGCTTCTACTTACTTCATCCTACTACTCTTCGCTTTCACCTCCCTTGCCACTATTGTCTGCTCAGAATTTTTCACCACCCCCTTGCCTAACTCCCCTATTTTTACCTCCAATAGTTCCACCCTCATCTTTAGACTTTCAACCTCTAGCTCTGCTTCCCTCCTCCTTTGCTTCTCCTCCTCCAATTCCTTCTGGAGGGTAGCTTGAACTGACTATGTTTCTGCCCTATGCCTATTCAGTTCTGCTTCTAGGCTTCCCAACCTTCCTTCTAGGCTACACCCAACCCCGCTTCTCATTCTTTCCTACAACTTCTCAATCCTACCAATCATTTCCATTTCTTTCCTGCTCATTAGCTTCACCAATTTTCCTCTCCACCTTTCCTCCTTAGCTACCACCCTACCTGTCTCCAGAATTCCTTCAGTAAATTTCCCCCATAACATTTCCCACATCCATTCACCCCTCAGTCCAATCTACTCCACCTGGATACCTTTTCCAACCTTATCCATGTCCTGCACATCAATCACAGTCCCTTGAGTGCCTTCACCTACACAACTTTCACACCACCACTGCACTCCTTTCAATGTTCCCAGCTGCCCTTCCTGAATGCCGGCACACTTAGTGTGCAACCAACCCTCACATCTGTGGCACCGCACCCCGCTATCTGCCTTCTTCCACACTCTCCCGCACCCCTTACATTTAACTCTCTTTCCTACTGCTACAATTTACGTCCTAATATTTACTAGTACAGTAACCATTACTTCACTAATTACGATAAAAGTTTTATCCTACCAATAATTACTTAGCCTAATTTGACAGACACTACCCTACAATACAGTTGTCCACTTCCGAACTGTAGTACCAAAACCACTACCGACCACGTGGCCTACAATACATTACAACTGTATCTAAATAGACACTAAAAACACTATAGCTTATAAACAAGATACTTCTACGCTAAATAATCACTTCATATTAAAAGCTAGATTATAGCTAAAAATTCTTATCAATCTTCAGCGCCACTAGCTTGGTATCCGATTATTATACTATGAATTTTATTCCCAGTTTCCCGAGGCACATGCTTCCGATGTATGTCGGTCGAACCGTAGAACACATTGTACATTACATGATTTAATGTATGCTCTTTCAAGGGGGAAACATTTAATGCTCTTCGAAGAGTAGTAGAAGTGGAGTGGAAAAATGTATAATGGACATGTGTCAATTTAAATGCACACGTTTTATACGAACTGAACCGTTCACTCATTGACTACTTATTTTTACTTTAAAATTTGTTTATTGTGTTGAAGTTAGAAACACCGGGTGTTTGTAAAATAACTCCTGTGTTTACATTATAAGTAATATATGAATTCTGTGAAATATATAGGATGTCCAGAAACGGCAGTATAATAAGCACACTACACGATTCCTGGATTAAATTGTAGACGAAAATGTCAGCGACGAAATGTTGCACGATAACTTTTTTTCGTGCTCAATGTGGCAACACAGCACGGGAGTAAGTGCCTCTTTGCGCTAACAAAATGATGGTCCGAACATTGGCAGTCTAGTTTCTGTGGAACGCAAGAGGGGTGTAACTCGGTGATGCGTTGCCACATTGTGCACGAAAAAAATCTCGTTCAACATTTTGCCACTAACATTTTCGTTTCCAGTTTAGCCCAGGATTCGTGTGGTGATTATTATAAGGCCATTTCTGGACATTCTGTATGCACTCGGTTACTTCGTACATTAACAGAACATATTCAAAATTTGGTTTATCAGGTACTGTGAAATGTCTTAATGACCAAACATATTTACTGATATTGTTTTTATTTTGAAATTTTTCGGTACGAATATGTGAGAAAGGGTGGCCGAATGGTCACACCATTCGCCTCCTAACTAGGTGATCAGGGTTCTGTTCCCAGCGGTGTCGTTCCCCGAATTTTCACATATGGGAATCGTGCCGGACGATGCCACTGATCAGCGGATTTTCTCGGGTATCTCTAGATTCCCCCACCCTATCATTCCGGCGTTGCTCTACACTCACCTCCTGTCACCCCTCATCAGCGCTAAACCTCGATGTTGAGCACTAACCGAAATCTCTCACTCACTCGGCACGAATATGTTGATAGCGCATGTACTATACTGATAAAATTCAGTACCAGTGGTTAAAGAAATTTAAAGTAAGCCTGGTGAAGCTGTCTGTGCCAAACGATTATACGGAAACTATTCAATAATTTTGTATTTGCAGCCAACAGCGCCAAGCACATTTAAATATTAAAGAGACAATCATATAAAATTATTACACAGAAACTCTCACTCACAATATAAAAACGGTTGGCGTGGAAGCCGGAGAAGGAATGGGGCACGCAAAATAATTTTGATTTAAATGTTCTAGTTTGTTCCTATTTAAGCTTCTTTATTTGTTATACCGCTAGTAGATGTGGGAAAGCTTGATACCTGCTGACATTTAAGCATGACTGCATACATCTGCAAATGTTGTAAATTTATTTACAAAAAATATTTAATATAATTCTTAAAACGAATACTATTTACGCACTGCCAATACAATCACAATCTTCTTAAATTCGTTAGTTGCAATACAATGGCACTTAAATTTCTGCACTGTATTGAAACCGGTTTTCTTAAATTTATCCAGCAGAGTATTCACATTGTCTTCTTTACCGGTTAATATATTCCCTTGGAACTTTTTCAGACACTACTTTGACTTACGCACTTCCACGAACAGTGACTGTTTGCTATATTTGCACTCTTGCAGAAGCTTGAATTTCTGTCTTGTCTTCAACTCTAACAATTATTTATAGATGCTATAAGTTAGGACAACGTTACGCTAAGTTTTATTTTTATACCTGAATTTATTCTTTTACTGGCATCTGAAAGTGGTAACAAAATTTCAATAGTGCACTGATGGGGCGCGAATGTCCACCTAAAAGCGGCGAAACAAGATTATGTCGTGTGGGAAAAATTTTTTATATGTATTTTTAATACAACTTAGCAGCATTTTACATTTACAAGTAGGATAATCAGCACCCATTCAACTATTGTGCAAAGCTGTAGTGAACATTAAAATGTTCTGCTACATTTCGTATGCAAATTAACACTCAACACGTGGTCACAGCACTTTTTAGTCAATAATCAATCACTCCAATCCTTACAAAAGGATTTTTAAATTTCGGCATGACTGGTGTATCCACCTATTGAAAAAATCAATCACACTATATTAATAAGTTAAAAGTACCAAGATAAAAAATCGAATAATTATTATTTTCGTATCTATGCTGTATCAGTGGCTACCCGCAATTCACTTACTTCATCTGACAAACGTAACATAACAGTTGAAAGTAATCGCACTCCTGCACGATATGTTCAAAAACACACTACAAATACGACATTCAATACACATTATTAAATTCATATTACATACCAGTGCCATGATGCGCTTCTTAACATTAACTGCATCGTATAAGTCATTGCTACATAATACCAAACTATGCGTTACGCCCATGCGATTTAACAAATATCACTCAACTATAGGCATGCGGAGGGAGTTACATTCATACATTCATAGCTGTACAGTGCTACCACCTGCAAGAAAACGGTTAACGGTAACATATCTGCTGCTTCCCACTTTTCCCTTATAGTAATCTTTCGATAGGAAAAATTTGCTTAAGTGAAATAGTTTTCAAGGTTTCGGATCTATGATGGGTACAAAGAACAGTATTAGTTTATTTTCAGAAGAAATTACGCATAATTTTCACACTGCGATATAAAAATTATGTAACATTTATGTGCGTATGTTTGAGACATTCACATTTTAACGTTTCAAAATTAGCACAGAGCCTACATATGACCTGCTTCAAATATCACAGATAAAAAGTGCTTATTCAGAAGAAACGTTATTTGCCTATCCACCAAATGTAGCACAAGAATAGTCTTCGTGTGTGTATGCATTTCACAGAAGAAGTGTCCACTTTCTTATCTAATTTCATAATGTTAATTCATCTGATACAGTACCTTACCCAGAACTAACACCGCGCCAGCTCATTTGTGTAAGACTTGCATAATTAATCTCAGTTGACTCATTGTTTAACGATACTAAGTTTTGAGCACAGAGAACCACCTCTCTGCTGTTGCTTTAGACAAAGTAATTACCACTTATTTTCATAAACTTAAAGCGTTCTGAGAACAATTTATTTAAATGACCTTCTTCCTTGAAGTGACTGATAATGTCATCAATGTTCTCAGCAGCTTTCATTCATTCTGCAACAAATCTTACAATTTCTATATGAAGCGTAAGATTATCAGAGTCGATGTCATCTTTGTAAAACAGCACAGTATGATCTTTCTTTGCATTACTTAATAGCAGGAACTGCTTCACTTGAAACACTTGTTATATGTTAATGCCGGTCCCACACTCTCGCCACGGCACACTGTACAGCTTATGGCTCACGTGGCAGCGCTGCTGTTGAAATTACATTGCTCTATTTTATTTAATTAGGTAATTATTATTATACCATACACTCACAATTTAACACGATTAAATTATAGAAATTGCTAGCTGTAAGTTAGCTGTGGTGTTTTCTGTCGGTCCGGAACGGCGGAGGCCTGTGATTGGCTGAAGCTGTGATTGGCTGGCAGGATCACTAACAGCCAATCAGAGGGCAGCTGCTTGCACAGATCTTTCTGTGCTAAGCACGAGTCCTGAAAATGTATTATTTTAGACATTTAAACGTATTATTTTAATCATTTATTTATTTTAATTTAAAGCTAGCTCATCAGGCTTGCCTGTGAGCTAGTTCAGTGTACTAATTTGTGTATTTTTAAGTGTGTTTCAGGTATCTACTGGAGATACGGGAGGACGAGGTGCGTTTAAACCTCGTCCTCCACCAGGGCATTGTGCTCACCCACAGTGCCCTGGTTAAAACCAGTGCCCCCCTAAATGAAAAAAAGAAAAGGAAAATAAAGAAATTAAATACAGTTCCCGTACCCCCCCCCTCCCCAGCCACAAATCTTACTTCACAACTCTACTAACAACCTGACCTTCCTACTTTTCCAGTGCCATTCTTATTTTTAATGCATGCAACTGCTGAGTGGTTACACTCCTATTCTGTCGAGAGGGTTTTTACGGTACTATGCCGGTTTTTCCCTCTCATCTTAGAATATGGCTTAGCTATAGGTACACTCAGGGAGGTAGACACGGCCCCAAAAAATTCTCGCCACGGCGGCACGAGACAGCCCGAGCGCGAGAATGAAGGTGACGACCTCCCCTCGCCACGGGGTGCCTCGTTCTGCCTCGCTTCGCCATGTCTCGCTCCAGAGCAGTGGCGCCGACTTCGGGGGGGGGGGGGGCAAACCTTTTTTTGCCCACCCAAAATTTTCACAGGAGGGGCAACGAGACATTTGGCCCCCCCAAAAAAATATGCCAGGGGTCATGCAAGAGGCAGTCGCGCCTGATGAAACGTGGCAACCACCCAGCATATTCCGCCAGACAAAGAGATGGCGAGCGATCAGCTGTTTGACTGCTTGACCTCGTCCGGTGTCCTGACTGTAGCTCGCTCCCCTTACGCTGTGACATCGAAGTTAAACACGGCCCGGCCAAGCCCGGCGCAGCAAAGCTAGGCACGGCCCGGTGCAGCACGGTTCTGCAGCTGCAGTCAAGGTTAAAACTCAAGCTGGCATACGCACACATGTTCCAGCGGCCAATGGGCCATCACTTTTACCAGTACAGTTACATGCATTGCGTTTTGTAGTGTCGCTGCGAAAATTTACAAATTTTTAGAATATTAATGTGCTTGTTCTTGTTATAATTTAATTTATGGCACAATGGACCAATTTGTGACAAGATGTAAAAAAAAGGTTCAGGATGTGGAGGAAAGTCCACATTTTAAAGAGTGTGTCGGTAACGGGACGGGGGCACCAGTGTCCGAGACACAGACATTTGGGAATTCAGCTCCAGGTACATCTTCATCTTCGCCTTCCTTAAAGGAAGCATCTCTTTCTCTTCCAGTCATGAAGGCAGAATTAGAAGCTGCAGCAAAGAAACCGAAGAGGCGTTTTAACCCCGACTGGAGCCGAACATATCCATGGATTCTTTACGACCAGGTAACAGATGTTATTCTTTGTTCTGTGTGTAAAAAAACTTTTGAGGAAAATCGTTTCCAATTCTCGACTAAAAGAGAGATGACTTTCATTAGTACTGGCTTTTGTAACTGGAAAAAGGGTACTGAAAAACTTAAAGTGCATGAACTTTCAGCATGTCATAGAGAAGCAGTTCTTAAATGTAAATAGTTGGAAAAAGGAATCAATGTTTGTACACAGATGTCTGATGAGAAACACAGGCAAATGATGGTAAATCGTACATGTTTACTAAAGTTATTATCATCGCTCCGGTATCTGTGTACTCAAGGTCTTGCTATTAGAGGCCACTCTGACAGTGATAGTAACTTCTGTAACCTCCTTAAAATACGATGTGAAGACTCAGATGAACTACAAATGTGGCTTCAAAGAGAGTCTTACACTTGGTGCAGTCATGCTATACAAAATGAAATTATTGATGTGATGAGCCATACACTTCTCCGAAAGTTAATAACAGAGGTTCGAAACTCTGTATATTTAGCAATAATATGTGATGAAACAGCTGACGTCAGTAGAAAAGAGCAATTTTCATTTTGTGTAACATATGTCACAGATTATTTACAGATACAGGAACTGTTTTTTGGCTTTTATAAAACTGATAGTACAACTCCTACGGCCTTATTTAATATTATTTGTGATGTGCTTGCTCGCTTTGATTTGCCCATAGTAAATTGTAGAGGTCAATGCTTCGATGGTGCAGCCAACATGTCGGGTGTGTATAATGAAGTACAAGCAAAAATATTAGGCGTGGAAAAAAGAGCTTTATATGTACACTGCTTAGCACATTCATTGAATTTAGTGGTACAGGATACCATTTCATCAATCCCCAAGTGCAGGGATGCACTTAACATGGTCAAAGCTATTGTTAGCTATGTGCGAGACTCCCCTAAGAGACTAGCATTTTTTCAGTCTATAAAATGTGATGACACACCTCACCTCCGACCATTGTGTCCAACAAGATGGACAGTAAGATATAAGTCAATTTCGTCTATCCTTTCTAACTACACAGATCTCATTAAATTTTTTACATCAATTTCAGATAGTGATTCAACCGAAGCTGGATCTAAAGCTGCTTCATTTTTAAGACTTATGTGTTCTTTTGATTTCTTCTTTACTCTTACAGTTCTTGTCAAACTATCTGGTAAGATAGACACTGCAAACTGTGCCCTGCAAAATAAATCGCTTCACTTGGAAGAGGCTCATAGATTGATTACGACCCTAAAAGCGAGTATTCAATTTTTGAGAGGGTGTTTGTGTGTAATCTGGTCTGAAGTAACAGAAACAAAACCTGCAGTTGTTCATTCACCTACTTTACCCAGGCGGAAAAAAATTCCCAAGCGGTATGACGATTCTCATGATAATTCAGCAGATCAATTTGATTCAGTAGAGCAAAGGCATAGGTGTCTATTCTTTGAAATAATAGATAGTGTTGTGAATCGTTTTGTGTCACGTTTTGAAACAGAATCATACAAATTCTTGTTAGAACTGGAGCAGTTTCTTCTAGGAAGTGATACCAACAAAGAAAAAATTGTGCAATTTTATAAAGATGACATCGACACTGATCGTCTTTTGCTCCACAGAGAAATGTTTCATAATCTCCTGCAGAGTGAAGGAAAGTCTGTTGAGAATATCGAAGACATTGTCCATCATTTCAGGCAAGATAGTCATTTAACAGTTTTGCTCTCAGACCTCTTTAAGTTTTTGAAAATAGTGATGACAATTCCTGTGTCTACAGCAACAGCGGAGAGGTCTTTTTCTGGGCTTAAAAGACTGAAGACATATTTGCGTTCAACAATGGGACAGCTGAGGTTGAATTCTGTTAGCCTTCTACAAATCCACAAGGAGGTTGCAGCAGCATTAGACTTGGATGAGGTAGCAGATGACTTCATATCAAGGAATGAAACCAGAAAGCGGACATTCCTTCAAAGAACATTCTCATGCA